>JXOV01004705.1:2526-23847 GCA_001014945.1 Clogmia albipunctata
ATGCAGCTAACAAACGGCTTGACGTATTTAAGCCAAAACATCATATTTTAAAGATTATTAAATTCCCTACACATGGTGCATACATCGTTTTAAAATTGAACAGCTGTGTACTAGTTATTTTTGCTATGGACTAAATAAAAAAGTTTACAATTACGATTATTAGACAAAATTTAACAAATAAATCATTTTCTTTAATGTCCTTAGCATTCTGAACCCAGACACAATACATTTAAAGCTGACTTAGTCAGAGTTGAAAAGAGAGTTTAAAACAGAGTTGAAAACGAAGTCGAAAACAAAGTAAAACTGCCTTTTTTGTATGAATTTTGCATGCTGTCCTTCTAGATGGCGCACGTCAAATGTTTATCACCATACTCTAAAGATTGACTGTGTTTTCAATCATGAATAGCAATTGTGTTTTGAACACAACTTTATACTTATGCAAATCAACACAAAAAGAAATATTGATTTATTTAAAAAAAAAAAACTACAACTCCAAAGTCAAAGTCGTTTATGCAGCAAAAGTGCTTTACAGAATTCTTTAAAGCACTAGTGTTTTTCCTTGTTATTAAAGAGTACCGTGAAAGAAAACCTTCAAATTTATATAAAAGTCAGATTCATTGTTTCATGGTAGGACTCTATTAGTGGTTTTACTGTTTTAATGGATGGTTTTAAAATAAATATGAATATTTAATGAATCACCTATATAGGACATTACAAGAATTGAAACTGTGTGTAATGATACAAGATATAATTCATTCTTTATCATGATAAGCTAGATAAGCATTATTAAACACGCGGACCTTCTTTATAACACTAGCTACGCTCGTTACTTTAAAAGACCCTAGTATTTAATAATACCTTATTTATTATCGAATTAGAACAATTATTTTTGTTTCTTTCCACAATTATATGATGACTGAGATGATTTTTTTTTTCATTTATTGTAATCAAATATCGTACTCGACAAATGTATAAATTACAAAAAGCAATATTAATCAATTTTTTAAAACATTTTTATATTGAAAATGTCATTAATGTGAATATAAGAAATGCCAAAAATATATCCGAAAATACTTTAGAAAAAAGATCAATAATTTCTTAAATAATCAATGATTTAAACATAATCAAAAATTCAATTAAAACCTAACCGAACAGTTGGTAGCCCCTGAAGTGGACTATAAAAGGTAGCCCATAAAACTATTTTCGAATTGAGTGCTATTTTTGAACAAAAAACTGAAATCCCATCTTGGGTTCTGCTGTGTTTTGTGCTGCTGATGTTGATTTGATACCCAAGTGGCTGGACAGACGACCGGACCGAAGAACGAGAATGCTGGAAAGTAGAACGGAATATCGAATCGATTCATGACGAAGGTACATGCCAGAGACTAATATTCCGTTTTTATGGAGCCAGCAAAACAGAATAATAAAAAAAACGCGGGGCAAAATGGAAAAAAATTAAATTAGAAATTTCAAAGCCGAAGCCAGAAGTTGGACAAAACAGAAAAATACCGAGTGGAAAAAGTACAACACCGAAGGAAAATGGAATAAGTAATAATATCGAAAGCACAGCGTAAGAATTATTTTCCAATCACATGGTTTTTGTGCCTCTCCAGCGAATCTTTGGTTTGGTGTCGTCGGTTTTTCAGCAAATTCGTAGTAAAATTATTAGTATTACTATCGGTTTTATTCAGGGTTGTTACCCGTATCATTTTGAAGTCAATTGAACTATATAATTTATGAGCAAAATAATGTACATACTCGAAAATGCTTAATTTCGCTTCTTTAGGATTTTAGTAAAAATACGTTTTAATATTTTCTTGTTTTCACAAATTTTTAAATCACAAAAGAAAAATAAAATTCGTTTTGATAGCACAATGAAACTGTTGTGATTTATTATTAAAGTTTTAGCTGTCATTGGAAGAGATGGATCCTGTCTTTTTTGCATGGCCTGTCCCGTCTACCGTTTTTGGAAAGATGTTTGAAATTTATAGAGGACGGAAGTCGTGACAGCGAGTCCCAAAAAAACTCTTTTTAGGATTTTACGATCCATGCAATAAATTTAACTACTATCTTCGCCAAATTTAAATATTGTATATCCATATTTATTTACGTATGAATCATTATATTTCTTAAAGAAATTGTTTGTTTTTAATACCATGAATTGGTTGATATTAATTAAAAGTCTAATATAGAATTAAATACTTTTGATAATATAATTGTTGCATTAATTCTGTCAAAAGTATATGTCGACGATCTATTTGACGAAATCGTCGCATTAAACAACATATATGATGCATATGGTAGGTTTGGCGCATAAACCGCTGGGGGGTTATAGCTCTTTTTCATGCATAAAATAAACGAATAAGATCAATTTAACTCATAGGCCCCTTCTCGCATATCGCCCTAGCTCTCCCTCCCTATTACAATTACTGGCCCTAATTAACTTATTGCTATCGATACCGTATTTCAATATGATGAATAATTCATTAAAATGAGTTTGAAGAACCTAGAGAACGAATAGGTCAAAAGTGCATTTACACCCGCCATTCAGCACCGCGCACTAAGACAATATAGTTCTGAGCACTGTAAAGGAAGATTTCGTGTTATTGTATGCATATGTGTGTTAGTTTAGATTAATAATATTTCCTACAGTATTCCGGTATGGAACTGGTGGTAGTCTCAACCTCAACCATCGGGTGTTAGACTTTCCATGACTATTTGTTTTCAGTGTATTAGTAGTCAATTAATAGCACCTAGACCGGTTTTAAAGGGATCCAGTCAATCCGCCCATTTTATTTATTTATTTTTTTGCGCCATTAATAATTTATAATTCGCTATGAATATTATTTTGCAATGTTATTGATATACACAAATGGGGAAACTTTTTTCGCACTGAAAAATTTCCGCCCGGGATTTGATCCCGCAACCTCGAGTCAAGATTACTAACCACTAGACCACAAAAGCGGACGTTAGTTTAGATTGTTAATAGTAATTATTAAATATAAATTACCTACTATATAGCATAGGAGATATGTTAGGAGACGATAAAGATGGAAATTGACCCGCTGTTCATCACCGCACACTAGGGCATTATAGATCTTACCAATTTACAGGAGAGGCTTAGTGTTAGTACTATGTAAGTATAATACATTGCTCAAATCGGCAGTTCTTTTCAGGCATGAAAACTATGTAAACATGAAGTAAAGGTGTTTATTGATTCAAGTCGTGTGATGCTACTCTGATAAACACAAATATTTTTTTAAATTAGGTTTTTCATCAATTCACGGATTTAAAATCCATTTTATGTCATGGAAATGATAAAAACCCATTTTCAAATTCTTATTAAAAACCGCTCATTTTGCGTTTGTAGTAAGAATAACTTTTCTGTGATGAATAGCACATCTGGCGACGAAAAAACTAAAAAGATGACGACCCTAATTATATTCTCACAAGTGTGGTGGTTTTTGGTTCGGATATTTTCGGTATATTTATTATGTTGTGTGTTTACGGCGAAATGCAAATGAATAATAATTTGTGTTATCATTATTTTGGTCTGTTTTTCGTTACGAGGCGATGATATTATTG
This sequence comes from Clogmia albipunctata, assembly GCA_001014945.1. Taxonomy (NCBI): domain Eukaryota; kingdom Metazoa; phylum Arthropoda; class Insecta; order Diptera; family Psychodidae; genus Clogmia; species Clogmia albipunctata. The sequence continues at coordinate 6,112 of JXOV01004705.1, forward strand.
TGTATAGATTCGAAAATGACTAATTTGTTGTTTGGGACACAAAAAACCCTATGCTTTTTCGCTGTTATTGCGACGCGACGTGACAAATTTCAAATTTCTAATGAATTTTTGCAGAGAACGTGGCTTTTAATCAAATTCATATTTATTCATAATTGTTTAGCGAGTCTTATTTTGTGCATTATCTAAACAATTTTCTTTTATATAATCACAATTTCGTTTCTAATTTACTTCCAAATAGAAATTTCGTTGTGTGTCTGGTCTTCAAAACATGTAACACAATGACTTTAATTGTATTACTTTGAAGCTGATGAATATACATTATAGATATTATTAAGTAAAATAAACTGCATTTTATGCATACGTTTAGACTAAAAAGGAAAACATAAACACACGATATTATATTATTCAATAACACGCCAGTTTTTGTAAAATTAAAATTTTGCAATTAATTTTATAAAGAAAATGAAATGTAATACCTTCAATTTTAGAAATTTGCATAAAGGTAAGTATGCATTAAATAAACTTAAATTTAATGTATTTTCTTTAATTCAAAAATAGTAGTTAACTGTTATATAGTTACTATGTATTAAAGTACTTTGCCATCCAAGAGAAAATGTTGAGGTAGACGATAATGGAACAATACCGGCATAGAACAATTACCTACAAATTGTGTACTAAGCTTTGTGCAGTTCATAACTAATTTCCCAAATAAACATAAAGTTATAAAAAATTCAATACTATTTTGTAGTAATTGTTAAAATAATGCAAAGTTTGTTTCAAATAATGGACGGTTTTAAAAAAATTGTCATTAATATTTAATTAATTGAGTCTTACTTGTTTGTAGATTATTTTTTCAATAGTAAAAAAAACTAAAAATTTAAATCAATAAATATAGTTAACTTTTCGATATGTGTTTCCAATAGTTATTTGTGTTACAAGAGTGTAAAATCAACTGTTTTTCAACGAATGATACGAGTGTGAAACACTCGTCTATTAAAATTTTAAAACAGGAAACATTAATTAATTTGAAGTATAGGCACGGTCGTATGGCATACCCGAGCTCAATATTTTGTGTAGTTTAATGGCAACAAAGGCGACCAAATTTTGACTTTGAGACAAATTTGTTGTTTATGACATTTGTTTTTTCACTAGTGAAATAAACATTCAAAATTTTCACTGAGTGAAACTTTACGAAACTCAAATGGATCGAAAACCTTGTTTCAGTGCAAAAAATGTATTTAGAGTTGTATTAATAAATTAAATTTTGGCATAAAGTAACGTTTTTATATATGTACATGATTTATTAAAAATGTATAATCCAACAGTATAAAACAATGAACGACTTTCCAGAGGAAGAGCATTTTTTGCGCTTTTGTATCGGTTCTGATAGCTTTCAATCAATTTGAGTTTGATAATGCATCAATTTTTTGCATTGGTGAAACTTGTTATAATGGTCAAAAATTTTTAAATTAGTTTTACGTGAATTTTTAAGAAAAGTTAAGAAAACATTTAAGTCGTGCTCGGGGACCGTTTTACACCCTTGTACCACAAATAATTATAATATTAAATAGAAGAAGATTTTCTTATTTTGAAAATCGCTATTGAATGGATTTTCAAAAACTCAAAACAATTTCATAATAGTAAAAATGACAGTTTTCAAAAATATTTAATAACTTAAGTAAAATCAAAAAGTACCTAAAACTCTCCCTTATATTTTATTGAAATCACATTTAATCCTATTACTTTTGACTATAACCAATTATTTTTATCACATGTTTCTTTGAAAAAAAACCTTCAATTATTCCATTTAAAAACAGTTCAACATTCATTGGGCGTAATTACGATTTTTTTATTGTTAATGAATTGTCGAAAAACACTCTAATTTTCTGTGTATTTATGGAGCCCAGAGAGCCAGCAGTAAAACGAACTTGTAACTTGCCAACTGACCTGATTTTCAAGTGTCAACAAAACGTTCACCCAAATTTCCGGCCAATTATTCTCATCTCTCATTTAAAGCATCAAAAATTTGGAGAATGTTCAATTAATAATAGAAAAGTGCGCCAACTATTACTCCACACACACACATATTCACATATATTTAATAATAATGATGATGATGATAATGACACAACTCGCAAAACATGCGATAACGAAACGGCAAAAACCAAAACACAAAAAAAGATCGACGAACAAAACAGAAAAAAACGCCAAACGACTGTAATGGAAATCCAAATTGAAAATTAAAATAATTGTTTTTCGGTTTCTCATTGCGAATTTGCGATTATTGTACTTTAATCTCTATAACACCACTCCACCTTCTCGTCGCTGGGTGTCTCTTTACTTGGGATATTAGGGTTAGTATATTTTATAATGAAAATCTGTACTCGATTTTTGCTTTTAATTATTTATGAATGAAATAAAATCCAGAAGTAAATAAAAGAATGAAAATATTTTTTGGGTTTTAATTAAAAACCAGTATCCCTAAATTATCAAATGATGAGTTGTATAATCTTTTTTTGTAATTGCAAGGAAGGGCTTTCAGTGCAGGGAATAAACACCCTCACAACAAACCGTCATAATCTATATAATCTGAAATAAGCTGGCATTTTAAACTAATCGTACATATTACTAAAATTAAACATCTCCTAAACAGTGTCCAGATCTATACTGCTCAAGTATGCGGTGCAGAATGGGTTGTCTAATAAACATTGGTATCTTATACGACAATAATGCGCCTGAAGATAAATTTAAGTAAGTTAGGGTCAGAAATTGTGGTAGTAAGGGAGAACTAGGGCGATATACGGAAATTATTAACAAAAACTGATAATTTCTATATAAAACCACACAAAACGTACTTTTTAATAAGAAAAAGTCCTAAAACTTAACATTTAAGTTATGTCCACCAAAATCTTATAACTGCTATTATCTGACTTTAAAAATATCTTAAGAATCTAGCCTAACAAAATATTTTAGGGATAAAATTGCATTTTAAAAATCATATAAACTTTGAAAGCACGCCAGTTTAGGTAAACAATTGTGCCCATTTTTATGGGTACCCAAATTCACACCAACTTTTATGTGGAAATATCCTTAAATTTTGACATTGATTTGAGTTTCGTAGTATTGATACTTAGCTGCTAATTTATAATCAAATTTATCATAATATCAATGACGTTACTTTTTAACTGTTTTAGAGCACGAGTAAAAATTGCCTTTGCGACTCATTTTCATTATGAAAAAATGGTTTTGCAGCTTTCTCGCACAATGGATAATATCCTTGTATCTTTAGGATGGGATGCTTTGGTCGCTCAAATAATGAGACGAGAAGAACACTATATACAAGGATTTATTCTAGGTTTTCGAAGAACGTGGCTTATACAAATTGACAATACAATGGCATAGCTTCCATTGACGAATACCAATTTGACGGTTTAAAAATTCGGTCGTATATCTTAAATCACATAAACTCTAAAATATACTTAATTTCGCAAAACAAGATAAATTCGCCAGATGGTTTTACTATCATATATTATCAAGCAATGGAATATTTCAAACTTCTGTATAAAACAGATGATTCCGAATGTTTACTCTAAGCAATATTTATTATCTGGTGAGTAACAATAAAACAGTTATGAATACCATTCTAATCAAAATTGATAAACAAAATAGTAAAACCAAAAAGATTAAAACTGTGTTGTTTGTAAATAAGACTGTGGAATTTTTTATTTAGTAGATTGAACAATTTCTTATCATGTATCTTGTCTTCTATTCTAAAACAATTAAAAACACTTATTTAGAGCAAAACATAATCCAGAAAACTTTAAAACATCTGCCCTAAAATAAAATCATCGAAAAAACTACCAAAGAAAGGTTGTCAACTCTATTTCCGAATGCAATTGTTATTAAGGCCTCAGTGGAACAGATGAGACCACTTGATGTCTAAAAAGTTTATGATTTATCCCAGAGTGGCTACGTTCATTCTTGGTTCAGAAGAAAACCACAAGAAATGATTTGTTAATTCGTAATAAATAAAATTAATTATTTTGCTCATTTGTTAATGGAAAGTTCAGTTCATTTTGCTGGGGGTTTAGTTAGAGCTTTGATCCAGGTTTTCGATTTTTCGCGAGCAGCATCCGATTTGCTGATAAATGAAGACAGTTTTTCCTCGGTTGTTTTTCTTACTTTTTTTTTATTTTGTTCTTCTCTTTTCTAATTCCAATTCCCCTTCCCGGTTTCTTTTGTGTTTTGTTTTGAGCACATTTCTCATTCTTCTCGATTTGTATTTTGTGTGTGTCTTTCACCACATACAGCATCCGAGCGCGGTGCAGCGCGCAGATTACAAGATTACAACAAACAAAAAAACACAACAGCCAGAGAATAAGTTGAATAAAAATATAAGCCGCGAAAGTAATTGAAGGCAAAGTAAAAGAGACAGAGAAAGAATGAGATGCGGAGGCTGAGCTCATTTGTAGTGATATTTTAATTGACTCAGGTTAGAGTCATTCAAAAAACCGTTCATATACTATAGAAGAAGAGGAGATCTCGAGAAAAATAGGCACATTATCTAAGGCTATAAAATTAAAGAGGTCCACCGGCAGTTTACCTTCTCCTCTCCTATGGTCAATTAGTTGACGACTTTTCAAATAAAATTGCAGTTGTGTAGTTTAGAAGAAGAAGAAAAAGACGAGCAGGAAAAAAGATGATGGATTCAACATTCGAGAAAGAACAATAAAAAGTTTTACTGTCTTGTGTGTCTTTTTATATTCGAATATAAAAAATGTGATTCAAGAAAAGAGAGACACAAGACTTTTTTTTCTAAATAATAAAATTATAAAAGTCTGTTATATCTCTCATCATAATAAATAGTTAAATGTGTTTAGGAGGAGTGACAAAAAATAAACATGCCAAAGGAGATGCTTTTTGTCGCTGCTCCTCCATTTTTGCAACATTTATTAAGAGATTAATTTGCAAAAACATGAAAACACAGCCACTTAAAATTATTCATTTATTTAATTATATTTAATTATTATTATGGGCGTTTGGTCGTCTTCTCTAAAGACACTTTTGAAAGGTAGAGAGAAAAGAACAGGAAGAAGAGGAGGAATGAGGTGTCTTCTTTCTTATCCACACCACCCTAAAACACACCGTCTGGTGGCAATTTTGAGCCAGGTACTACACCGTAATTATGGATTCGCGACAAAAAGGGATAATTAAATTGGATTGATAATAGCTTCATCTTTCTTATACCTAAAATCATCCTCTTACCTTAAATTTAATCACGAAATACGATGAGAAGAAGATAAATTCCACTAATTTCCACTTATTTCACCAGATTCTTTAATTTTTTTGTATTAAAAATATCACTTTATATCAAACAATTCACTTTATTTTGTTAAAAATTAAAAACCACTTCATTTTAATATTTTTAACTGAAATTCCCATTAAGGGATTTTGTAATTAGAATTTCACCACCGGAACCACAGTGCGCCACCCTTATTTTTCTAATCGCCTTTTTAATTAACTGATTTTCACAATTAATTATGTGAATAAACTGATTATTATTGAAAATTGCCGCGATAACGTCCCGTTTACGACGAATCTCTACTCTCCGCGATATCACTCGAGTCACAATCACCACAAAAATTAATTCCCTCTAATACGCAGTGTGTTTTTGTTTTTCTTCACTGTACTCTTCTGACAACACAGATGCAACGCCGATTGCGATTGTTGAATGGAAAAATGTTCTGATTGGGTTTTTTCTGATATCAATCATTCAATAAAAAAAAATTGGGTATTTTATTTCTTTTTCTTGGAACACGAACACCCAAAAATTAAATGCACTTCACTTTTGAATTTATTATTCATTCACTATATTTTGTTGTTATTCTAATCCGAATATTTTACGACAGTGTTTTGAACTCGCCGAGTCGCAAATTTGAATTGGGTATTATTTTGTGTGGCCAAAAAGAAAACTCCGCTCTGCTCGCTCAGCGCTGGTGACGTCTAGCCAAAGCTAAAATTTTTAGTATTTTTCAAAATAATACGAATGAGGCAGAAAATTGCGCTTTTCCGTTGATAGTGTTTGTAATACGTCGTGGAGAACGGCGGGTGTGTTGGTGCGGAATTCGTAAATACAGTCCGGGGTAAAATCTCTGGAAAAAAGCGAATTCGGAAGAGGGGATTTTTAATAGAATTCGAGGAATTTTAAAGACTAATTTTTATTAAGAATGTTTTGATCGCTTGTTGCCTAATTTATTAAACTGATAGCTTGGAGTTTTAATTACTTTTTATACTTAAAAATATGATTATTAATAAAATTGGATGAAATAATGTAGTTTGTTTAAATTTATTGTAAGTTTAAAAACGTTCTATGATAAAATTCTATATTTTTCAATTCATAGTTTTAAAATGTCTGAGAAATTATTAATCTATAACACTAAAAATATATTATAGATCTGTTTAAATTTCAAAATATTTTTAAAGCAAAAATTAAACAAGTGATTTGGAATTAACAATGAGTGAATCTTTTTGTTTCTAATTTTTCTATTTTTAATAATAATAATGATTTATTCGCGCCCCTTGAGCCTTTTTTTCTATTTTTAAATTATTTTTAAAAAATACTCATTTTTAAATTGAAAAAAATAATAATGAATATATCACTAATAAATAAAGGAATAAATACTACGGAAAATAAATTGTCGACAGAAGCCATTTTGAAATAAGTAATTAATTTATTTAACAATAAAAATGAATTATTAAAGTTTTTGAAATATTTTAGTAAAAAAATAAAAAAAAACAAATTCCAATATGGCGGCCTGATTTTATAAATGTTGAATGTTTGACGTCATACACGATACACTAATATATCAAATCAGAAATCAACTTAAATTCAAGCCAATGACTATTCTATAAAAAGGCGTTTTTTACAACCTTTTACAGATCAAATTTTTAAAAATGAAATTAAAAAATTTGAAAATAAACTAAAATAATATGTAATAAGTTTTTGATGATGATTATTTACATCTAAGTGACGTTGGTAAGATCGTCTTTTTGTAATAAATATTTTAATGAAGTTACACAGGCAGTAAACAAACTACGCATTTTCGAAAAATAAATAAATTAAAGTTAAACTTTAAAATCATTTAATCAAGTGTACGTACAAATCCATTATCCATTATTTTAGTTACATAAAATCGATATTATGGTACTATAATTTGTTCTGTCAAAGTCTTTTTGCACAAGAGCTTTAAAGAATTATTTAAAGCACTACTAAATTATTAAAGTGTGACCTGCGTGAAAGAAATTCATCGGATTTAAAAGTACGTAAGTTTTGTTGTGTATGGTTTAATTATTTGCCGTTGTTTGTGTATGTTTTGGACTGTTTTATCGAATGGTTTAAATTAAAAAAATTATTATATCAACTGGTTTCTAGTCTATTCAAATCATCCATAAACAGATATTTCCAATGGCAAATAAGAGATGCCAAAATATAGTTCTATCTGTCACAGCGTAATGAGTGAATGAAACAGAAAACAATGTGAAATAGAATTTGAAATTTGAATTTAATGAACCGATGAATTTATAGTTTCCTATTAATTTATTATAAAATGCATAAAATGTTGTATAAAACACGATCGATAAGCATTATTTAACACACGGGTCTTCTTTAAAAAACACGCTACGTTTGTGACTTTAACGATCTTATTGTTTAAAAATACCTTATTTCATCGGCCTATATGTATAAATAACTATTAAAGATTTAATTAAAAATTTATCAGTGTTTGGGAATTTTGATATTGATGTTATTAACTAATTTATGATTCAAAAACATGGGTCAAGTCAAGAATAGTCACTCCCAACCTGGTAGAATGAGATGGATAGATCGAGAGAATTGGTAAGAGCGGATTTTCTCTCTCATTTTCTTCATGAAGGGAGTAATAGTAAAAGAATAATTTTTAAATTTATTTAAACGATTGAATGTAAAAATATAACTAATTAAATTTAAACGTATAATTCATTTCATATTTAATTTCTTTTAAATTTATAGATTAATCATTCTGTCTAATAAGTTAAGTTGTAATAAATACATAACATTTAATGAAACATTTTGATGTTTCATTCTTCAGACCAGAATAAGAAGAAGAAGTCGAATGATAAGTTGTATTTGTGAATGGAGTGGTATCTTTTCATTTCTATAGTACATTTTTCATGCCTATATTCATTCAGTTTTTCAAGCCGTGATGATTATTATGTTTCATTTAGAAAAGTTTCACTTTTTATTGAAGCATAAATTAAAGAAAACAAGTACTTTTTATATCAAAATTGGGAAAAATTAATTTAATCCTTAATTTATTTTATTTTAATGCATATCTTCTTAAATGTCAGTGTTAAAAGAGTTCTATTTCAAATTTCTTTGTACTTTTTATCAAATGAAGAATTTCTCCAATTTATTAATCTTTTTTAAACTCACAAACATTCAAAACAAATCTTCTTGCACCGCTAATTCTGACCTGGACTGTAATCCAAACCCAAAACAATAATAATATTTTTCAATTCGTCGTCAGCAGAGCAGCGGCAAATTTGAAAAAAGTGGTGACGAGCACAAAAAAGAGTGTAAAAGAGAGGCATTTTTATTATTTTTCTTATGTACAAATCGGGGGTAAAAGTACAAAAAAAAAATTCTGAATGTGTTGTTAAGTTTACAACAGCGAATAGAAGAGAACCTTGGGCAGCCAGAGCAGCAGCAAGAAGAGGAGCAGCGCGCGGAGCAAGAAGTGGGGAGCGAGCTGAAGAGAGTTTTTGCAAAATTTCATCGAAATATATAATATACCGCACAAAATGCTTTATATATTTGGGCTCTCAGTGTTTTTGTGTAGTTAGTTTGAAAATGGGATTTTTTGCGTTCAGTTACGATTAAATTAATGCCGATTCCGAAAAATAATCAACAACGCGATTTTTTGCAATAACACAAACCCACTATAGCTCACTGACTGGAATTGGAATATAAATTTTTGAACGGCGCGCGGATTTTTTACGAAATTGAAAACGGCGCCACTTTTTTTTTGAACACAAGTACAATAAAACAAAAACCGAAATGCATAAAAACCGTTTGAATAATCACCTTTTTGTTTCGAAAAATTGAAACAAACTATGACGCACAAAACGGACCAGAACAAAGCTTCTTGACTCTATGAGGACAAACATGAACTGAAATCCTTCTCCCCACATCGGAAAATCGATAAAATTTCGGAAAATTTTCCGAAATTTCGGAGAATTCTCCGAACGTAAATACATATTAGTTTGGCTTCTCATTTTCTAACCCCTAAACCACCCCTCCCTAGTGCTCTTCGACCTGTTTCCGACTCTCTGTGTGTGTGCTTGTGCAATAAAACCGGTGGAGTTTTATCACAGAAAACTGACCAGAAAAATTGTGGACAGAGAAAACTCTGGAGAGAGAGGAAATTTTACTTTTGTGGAAAAACCGCACACATTTTGCACACATTTCTGGCGAAAGAAAAGTGCCCAAAAATGTAGCCATACTAAAAAGGACGAGATGCTCCTGGAAATTTTCACAACATGAGTGTATTTATGTGGAGGAGAAGGAGGAGGAACAAGGGCAAAAACATAAAATCTACCAAAAAAGAGTGTATTTATAGGGTGCCCCAAAACGAGATTTTATTTTGGAATTGGAAAATTCGAGTATTTTTTAAAAAGATGTCAATGAAGGTTTATCTCATAGTAGCTCAATAGGAATACGTATACGTCATTAATTGACAATTTAAATTTAGTCAAACAGACACTACGACTACATTTACAAGATCGTACTTCTGTCATGAAATTTTTTATGACAAATTCGGCTCTATAATTGATAATTTCACAAATTTCATCATTAAGGACTTAAATAAATTGTTATGTAATATCATTACCCTTATATTCCATATTGTTGAATTGAAATAAGTCTAAAGAATGCGGAGGGGAGTTGTCATAAAATGGAAAAAAGGTTAAATTTTGGGGATTTAGAATTAAATTATAACAATTTGAATTACGATAGAAGTCATTTAATTGAACCATGGTTAATTGGAACAATCTGTCTGGCCGATGTGGTAACGCCTCCGGCTGCCTCTTCGGAGTCAAGGGTTCGATCCCTAGGCGGGTAGGATTGACTTTTTCAACTGATCTAGATGCTATTAATTAACTAATAATATACTGAAAACAAATAGTCATCGAAATGTCGAAAACCCGTTGGTTGAGGTTGAGACTCCCCATGTTCCTTACAGGAATTGAAAGTGAAAATTTATTTATAATTGGAACAATTAGACACAAAATACCTAAGTCCGACATCTTTCATTTACATTAGAATTCAATTGCTTTATTGAAACAGTCGGATAATGGAAGCACATCATTAAGGTCTCCGAGTGTTTCTAATATGAGACTTCTAATGAATTTAAGACATGAGGACTGCGCCACCGAGACGGGCACCCGGGTCATTGTCTAAGCCCCATACACTTCACTTATACGAGGCCCGGACAATTTGCATGAAATTGACTCAATTCTGTTTATGCCTATTAAGCGTATTTTATTAACAGATGTCTGAGTCAATTTCAAACAAACCACCCGGGCCCCACACAAATACAATATATGGAGCCCGGCCAGTGACCCGGGCAATACCAAGGTGCCCGTCTTGAAAATGAAACAATCCCACATTGGTTTGTTATGAAAATACTCCATTTTGAATAAAATCAAATAGAAATCTCTTTTAGGGACACCCTATAAATTTTATTTTCGTGGAAAATGCATGGAGAATATTTTGTTCGGGCCCAATTTTACGACTACGACGGAGGGTACGAAATGGGAAGTCGTCGCCAAAAAACTGGAGCAGACCCGACACACAACCCATATACTTTTATTATATAAATAAAAAAAAGTTATATACCATTTTTATAATATAAATTTAAAGTCGGCTTTTGTTTCATAGTTCAAAGAATAAATTGGAAGTTGTTGTTTTTAGAGAAGAAAAAAAAATTAAATGGTTTTTTTCTTCTCCTCTTTTTTTTCTGGGTAGTAGAAAACAGAAAAACTTCCCCACTCACGATCCCACTTGCTCCCTGCTCCAGACATCGTCGTCGTCTCCCGTCCCGACAATTTATTGGGATTTCTGTTCGTCTTTTTTTATTATTTCTGCTCTCACCATCACATTTTTCCCATTTCCAAGTATTCCTTGGCGATTTTTCCCAATTTTTTTGCTGCTGCCCAGCGTATGTTATTTGCGAAAAGATTTGCAGCTTCGAGGAAAATCAATATCCCCACCGATTTGGCGACTTCTTTCAAGCAGAGAGAAATTCCAAAATCAGCAAACTATTCAGTTCGAGAAAAATTTTAATTTTTCGATTTTTTGTCGTTCCTAAAATAAAAGCATATTTTATACAATTTAATTTCTACAAAAATATCTAATAATTCAAAAATAAGTATGCAAATTCCAATTAGGTAGAGCACATAAGCTATATTATATTTTTTTTATACAATTTTATTTAAAAATTTGGTAATTCCAGCTCGTTCATTGAATAAAGTAAGAATTCATTATCAAATGCTGGTCCTCAACAGAAAATTTCAATCACTACATTCATGGGGTCAGAATAATCTAATTTATTCCGAGGAGCTGCTCCCTTTGTAATTCAATAGAAAATCATACCATTAAGGACTCCAAAGACGCCAGAGTGTTCGACGGACTGCTAAAGTTCATAAATGGTTCTTTGTTCGGGAATGGTATTTTTTTCCTTCCCTTTTAATGAAAACCCTACCAGGGATGCCTTCTGAATTACGGGGTTTAGAGAGAGAAAGTAGGTATCGAAATTTGCCTTTAAGCATTAAACAAATAAAATTTTTTAACATTTTATTAGTTTCCGTTATAAAGTCCTTCATAATTACACATTGTTTAGTTATATATTATTCAATACAGCAGCAAATCACAAATCGTGTGTACCAAAATTCAACCCATAAAAATTATAATTCTATATCTTAATTGCACGAAAGGAAAATATATTTTAACATTTTTCTTACCTCTACAATAAAGTAGTCTACGTATGATTTATGTATCAAGTTGAATATTTTCACATGATGATCAAATGATAAAGTCCAAAAGTTTAGTTTTTGTTAAATGTCGGTTCTGGCTTCTAAATGTAGTTTAAATGTTTAAACATTCATATTCGTCTCCTTTAGAAAACTCATTTCATATGTTTTCTATAATTTTACTCGTGTTTTTAAAACAACCACGTTTTTAAAAAATATTTTTTATAATGTTAAGTTACATAATTCTATTAAGCACGGTAGAAGAGCTAGAATAAATTCCATACAAATTAGTTAAACCCCCATTTAATTTTTTCTTCTTTTCGTCCATTATTTTTAAATGTGTTTGTGACTGAAAATTTCATAATCCAATTCAAAATCAATCTTAGTAATCAACTTGCTTCATTCACAGAATTGACAATTTGTCTATTCGTTTACAACATGTCGAATTAAAAGTTCATTTTATTTTCAAATGGAAATTTTGTCCTGAAAATTTTATTGAAACAGGATACCCAAGTCCTCAGTAAAATAAAGACAGTTATCAAATTTTCTAGTTAACCTTCTTTAAATTTAAAGTTTTACAAAATTTTAATTTAAAATCATTGATTGGTGTAAATGATATTGGTTTTGAGTAAAATATATTTAGAATTCCAGTGAATTTATATTACTCCCAGCCAAAAGTTTGCCGTTTTTTCTTCATGGCTATGCTTAAATATTATATATTAAAATTTAATCAATATTTTCTTTACAAAAACCCCAAAAATTGACCCATTTTGATTCCAATTACAAACCACGTCGAATTAATTGTTGCACAATTTTTAATTCACTCCATGACCTTCGGTTTTTTAATTTGCATAAATTAGTGCGTGATTGTGGTAGACATTAAACGAAATGTTGTATTGTATTGCTTTTTAGTTATTATATCTATTATTCATAAAACAATGTGGATTATTTTTGGAATATTTTTCACATTTTTTGCTTCGTTTATATCTCTGGAATTGTACCAGAGTAAAAAATTTATGTTATTTCGGAAAACCCCCAGTTGATAAGATAATGAATCCATTGTGATAATAGGAAACGTGTAAAAAATATTGGGGATTTATTTATTTCTTTTGGAGATTTTTTTTATTTATTTTTTACAGTTTTTAATCGAGATTTTAGACATTAATCGGTCTTTTTAAGTATTTGAAAAGACATTAATCAGTCTAAAATCTTCAAATTTTGTTAAATATTGTTTTAAATATAAATAACTGCATTTTTATTCCCTTTGGATAAAACCGTTTCGGAGAAATTGATATGATCATTTTGAAAAATCGCCAAATTTTACGAATAATTTAAAAATTTAATACTTTGGAAAGCAATGAATCAAATGATTCTTATAAGAAGAAGATTATTTAATCATTGTTTTTTAAATTTGAGTGAAAAAAGTTTATTTTTAACAAAATATTGGAATGTCGACGCCAAATTCTGTTTACATTTACTAATATCTTTTGAGATTACATAAGAAATGACACGATTTAAAGTAGTAAACTAGTGTTAATCGATAACGTATTTTTTGCGGTCATTTCAAAATTCTGATGTAAGAAACGAGTTGATTTAAGAAGAACGAGTTTAAGAGATTCTATTTAAAAAAATCAACATTAAGGGTATTTTTAACAGAATTCTTTTTATTTGGTTATATACTCGCACCATGAAATCTTTGCAATTTTGTATATTAGGGTTTGCAGTAAGACTAAGAGTTTTTAATGATTAAATTATAATTTAATAGTTTAGTTTAATGTCTTTATTTTGTTGTACGAGTACTTAATAATAAGAGCTGTGGTGAAATTTTAAAATACCTGAATAATAAAAAATTCATATTTTTTTTAGAAAACTAGGTTGTAGATATGTTTTTTTTATTTCTGAAATAAACAATAACAAATTTAAATGTAATTAATGGCACAGAAGAATTCAATAGCTAATTATACAACTACGTCAATAAGAATAAAATAATCTTAATGTTTAATAATACCATAATTAAATTCAAGTTTTTTTAAAATCATGAGCGTAGCGAGTGTTTTCGAGAAGACTGTGTGTTTAATAATGCTTATCAGGCGTGTTTTATATGGAATTTTATGTATTTTAATAGTTATTTATACAACAAGGTCGAAAAGATAGGGCATTATTAAATACAAGGGTTGGTTTAAGCCACGAGCGCAGCGAGTGCCTTAAAGAAATCCCGAGTGTTTGATAATGCTTTTCGACCGTGTTCTATACAAATTTTAATGATTTTTTAAATAAATTAACACAAAAATTAAAAAAAAAACATTCGTTGTCCTAAAAATTAATTTTTTTTCTCGCTCACATTGTTTTCATTTCCATTTCAAATTCTAAGAGAAAATGTACAAAGCAATATCTTGCTTCTCTTCCTTTCACATAGAAAATATTATCCGTTAATGGATTGTTTTAAATTTAAAAGGACCGTACACAGTTGATTTGTTCTAATTTAAATTGAAACCATGCGCTGAAACAGTAAAAAACACACACATACATCCGCAAATACAGATAAACCCTACATAGCAAAACTGACGTACATATAAATTTGATCGATTTCGTTCACGGAGGTCACATTTTAATAGTAAAAAAAGCACGTGGGCTTTAAAGAATTCTTTAAACCACTTTTGCTATAATAACGACTTTGATAGAACAAATTTGAGTGTCATTATATTAATTTTAAGCTATAAAAATCTAAAAAATCATGGTTTTTTAAACTCAAATTTAAAATTTCGTTTCCCTTACACAAACTCTTGGTTCGATAGAGAAAGTAATATATATATATAAAGCTATAATATCAATTTTATGCAATATCAATGCATAAAGTAATTAATGAAATGCTTTTGAATAAAACCTTAAACCACCAACATTTTTAATTCTTTATAATCAGAACAGTTATATTTTAAAATTTCTGTGAAAATTTTATTTTTTTGAATAACTGATGATAGTAGGGATCCACCAAGGTGCAGATTAGGTGAAACAAATTACCCGATTGTTAAAAAATCTGCGCCTTTAAAATTAGAATTAAAATGATTAGACAACTTATCGTTATAATTTGAGGCATAGATCATTAAGCATAATTTCAATTTTTCTAATAATTTATCGGCCTCATGGCGGATGTGGTAATGCATTCGGCTGCCTCTTCGGAGGCCATGGGTTCGATCCCTCGTCGAGTAGGATTGACTGGGTCCTTTTTCGACTGATCTAGGTGCTATTAATTGACTAATAATGCATTGAAAACAAATAATTATGAAAAGTCTTAACCCGTTGGTTGAGGTTTAGACTACCCATGTTCCTTACAAGAATTGATAGGGAATTTTTTTATAGTAATTTAAATTAAGCAAAATCTCATTTTAATGGATATGTTACTAAAATGATTTCTTATATTGATAATTATCATAGATAAATCAAGATTTTTGAAATAAAAAATAAGAATATTTTATTCAAGATAAAAAAAATTCCCATTCCAAATTGATGTGTTAAAATTTAATTTGAAGGTGATAAAAAGTGACTTTTTAAATTTTGCCTGGTCCATTCATGCTTCCAGTAAAATAATAAGATCAATTCCATAAAAGTAAAATAATATAGTCTAAAAATAAATATATCTATGAAATAATCTGAAATAGGAATGTGTTTCCGTCTCTTTGAGTTAAGGAACACTTTTACCGTGTTATTTGTTGTTGTAGAGAACGTCCATTTTATTAATATTTTTGCGCCATTACCTTATAATTTGCTAAAACATATTGTTCGGTAATGTTATTTGTATGTTGTAATTTTGAATTTTTTATAACTTAAAATAATCTTCAAAATAGAAGAAAAAAGTAAAATTTACATTTTTTATTTAACTCCCAAGAATATATGTATTTAACAAAAAAATACTAATTCCATATAACAAGCCTAATTGACGGCGTGTGTCAAGTTCAAATTAAAACAATTATAATTTAAGCTAGTGTTATTTATTTCATTATTAACATCATAAAATATACAAAAATTAGCAGTTTTCATTTTTTTACACAGGTGGAGTTATTTAAAATGATAAATGCTAAATATTACACAGCCTAAGTATAAAATAATCATAAATTCATGTTTTCATCTTATATATAAAATTCTCGTATCACGGTTTTTAATAATGCCGTACTCCGAAACAACTGTACCGATTTTAATGAAATTTTGTTAGTGTATGGAATCGGTCTGGCTCAAAATTAATTAATATTTACATCCCTAAATGTTAAGGGTGAGCCACTCCTATTTTTCAATTAAAAAAAATAGTTTTTTTAATTTAATTATGATTACGCATTTTAATATACGCTTACAACGAAATGTAAAGTTATATTTTATATACCTCAAAAAATAAGTGATCTCTTTTTTAAAATAAATATACACATACAAATATTATCACACGCCTACTTGTTGACATTCTTTAGGCATGTTACAAAATGACAGTTTATTTCCGAAGTATTTTCATTCGCTTCTCAATGGTTGTTGTTTTTTTTTAATTACTAAATATAGTATATAAAAATAATTAAATGGCAAGACGACGTTTGCCGGGTCAGCTAGTATTTCTATAAAAATTTAAAGAATTTTTAAGATTTTGTGTTAATTTATTTAAAAATGCATAAAATTCGGCATAAAAGACGGTCGCATTTTTAAATATACGGGCCTTTTTTATGCAATTAAATAGTTATTTTAATTCTTGACAAATAAGATATAAAAACTATTAAAATAAAATTTCCATCATAGGGGGTCAAAAATTTAAATCTGGCTCTGTCGATTAATAGTTATTTTTTCAACAAGGTCGATAAGATAAGGCATTATATAATATAAGGGTTGTTGAAGCGAATGCCTTAAAGAAGGCCGAGTGTTAAATAATGCTAATGAGTTTTATACAAAATTTTGTGTATTTTTAAATAAATTAACACAAAATCTTAAAAATTCCTCAAAATTGAGTAAAAATATATTTTGCTCTGTTCCACATTCAATAACTGCTTTTGTTAATCGCTTTTGATTTCTTCGGCATAAATTCTAATATTTGAATAATAGTTTTCAATGATCTTTATATTTCTATTTCATAACAAATTGTTGATTCGTAACAGAATTTTTAAATATGAATATCCATAACAGTAATCTGTCGGACAATGTTCGTCATAGTTCGCCAATATTAAACAGTATGACGTTCAGTATCAAAGTAAATTCATATAAATTGATGAATTTTGTGTACGGAGGTCAAACTTTAATAATAAAAAAGTACTTGTGCTTTAAAGAATTATTTAAAGCACTTGTGCTATAATAACGACTTTGACAGAGCAAATTTGAGTGTAATAATATCAATTTAAGCAACAAAAATGTATAAACATGTTGTGATCTCACCTATTAAAGAATAAGTTAATTCCAATCCACGTTTGCCAAATAAACACAATCCTAAAAAACAGCAATTAAAAAGTTCTAAATCTGAAGTGATTTATTAAATGAATACATAAAAGTAATATAAAATAAAACATAAATCCATAATGAGGTTATCCCGCACTTTGATCTGAAAGTCTATTATTCTCCCTCTTACATCTCTACCCTCCGCAGTTGGGCGTATTGCCCTTAGATGTTTCCATCAATGCGAAGGTCTAGCTCTAACCAATTGGTTTACAC
>JXOV01004707.1:0-32655 GCA_001014945.1 Clogmia albipunctata
GATACGTCTTCGAAGCAGTTCAAATCGACTGAGGCCCAAACGGATACCAATTACGCTGAGGATCGGTCTAATAAGAGCGGTGAAGATCGCAGAGAATGTATGATGACTACGGTGCAGGCGACTGTGGAGAATGTGGAGCAAGTGACCGGAGTTCAGGCGGGAAATCCAGCCAGGGAACAAAGGCGAAGAGAAAGGCGTGAAAGAAGACAGTCAAGGAACCAAAATGCCAGACATTTTCACCCAAATTCAAATCCAACTCAAAATCAAACTCATTCCGTACAGACTTGTGAAATTCTGCCAGATATTCTAAACAGCCACTTGTTACCTCCTCCGTACTCGACTCTGCCATTAGGATCCACGGCTACCAACTTAAACGGTGGACCAGTTATGGCCAGAATGGGTCCAATTCATAATTCTCATCTAAATCTGCAAAGACTCCAGTCTATTTCACCTCCACCGCCTACGATCACTTCTCCACAGCACCCAATGCTTCTCCAATCTACGCCAATCCTGCAGACCATCTCAGTCAGACCGATTCCTCCTTCGGGCTCAGAAGATCCCCGGTTCTTGTTCCCGTTACCAGTCATTCGAAGGTAAGCTTTGGAGACGATTAAATTATTTTAATTCGGATTATACTAAAAATCTCATTAGAATTCAGAACACGAGTATGTTATTTAGGAGTATTAAGGTAGTTATCATACATGATCAATATTGTTTTCTACGAACTTTTTAAGAATATTTTGTTAAAAGATATAATTCTACAAGCGTAACCCTGAATGACAATATCATTTGAATCAATGCAATATACATACATTTATTTAAAATATCCAATTTTGTTAATATCAATGAAAGAAACTTTTTATTGGTAAACTCTATTCAAATTAATTATGATTATAAGCAAACCCCATTAGATAAATTTCGAAAAAGTCAAAAATTAATTGATATATCACATGCCATCTGTTTGTTATTTCAAAAATGATGATTAGGTTTTGTCACAATTAATACTTAACTTTAATTTTGGATGAATCTTCGTATTAATTCAATAAATTATTAATAATCGAAAATTGCTATTATATTGCAATTTATATTAGTTTCGGTTATTTATTGTATTAAGGGAGTGAAATTGACAAAAATACGATTTTCTAAAAGAAAATACGTTTAATTACGATTATAAGCTAATGCAATTCATTAAAAAGTCATTTATACAATTAGGTCGATAAGATACGCCATTATTAAACAAAAGGGTTGTTTAAAATCACAAGCGCAGAGAGTAGTTTAACGATGGTCCGTGTGTTTAATATTGCTTATTGACCATGGTTTGTACAAATTTGTATGCATTTTTAAATAAATTAACACTAAAATTTTAAAAAGTGATTGTTTATGAAAACTCATATTTAGAATTAAGTTTAGTCTAGCCTAGACACACTTTTGGTGAGATATGAATAGTATTTATATTGTATCCCTCCCATAAGTCGTAATTTCTAGAGTTGGCCGATATTGACGTTTTGTCATATAATAATATTTTCAACTATCATGCACAAAGAAACTGATTTCCAAATAAATTTGATGGATTTCTTGCTTTAAATAAATTTTTGTGCAATTCCGTAACAAAAAGTAGACTATTCTTAACGCAAATTGGTTCTGTAACGGTTATTAATTGTCACCAATTTAATGAAATTATACATTGTTGTCATAACCAAATTTATTGTTTAATATTTTAATATGAAAATTTCGTTGTGAGTTGTTGTTCCACAATTGGAAAAAACCGTTGCGAACGTTTTTGTTAGTAATTATCCATTAACTTATATTTTTTCAGAATTACACAAAATAACGTTCAATACACATGTGAAATCGGTTATTGCAGCACTCATTTACTTATTTTAACTCGCTGCATTCGTCATAGTAATTTCGTGCTGTAACAACCTTTATTTCCCTACTTGTATCGAAATACTATTACAGCACATGTGCTATAAAAACCACTTTGTCATAACAATTTTAGTATCATATCAACAAAAATGCATAAACCTAATAAATTTGCACTTCGACTGTAACTGAATATTGTATATGATTATTTGAATTAAAGCTTTTTTTAAATAAATATGAAGGCTATAAAAGACTTCAATAGTTAAAGACAACAACAAGAAAAATAGTCTCAATTTGTCTGTTATTTCAATAAACACTAAAAGTGTTTAAAAAAGCATTCAGAAGTTGCAAAACTATTTTCTCAGACTTGGTTTCCTATTAGCCAACGATTTTAATAGCACTTCCGAAAAGAGTTTTCTCGTTTTATAGTTTATCTATAAACGCCCAGGCTTATTATTTTAGAGACCGACAGAGAGACTGGAATTAATTCATTTGACCCACTTTCCTGAGCCCACCTCTGGTTAAGTTGCCTTTTGCGCGAAATTGTGATTATTTGACGGATTCGTTTTCTTTCATCGGGAAAAGCCACATTGTGTTTAATAGTTTAGCTGACAAGAAGGCAAAGGGGGTTCTATCTTGTGTATTTAGAAAAAAAGAAGATAAACAAAGGAAATAATGGAGTGAACAGTACAAAACCGAGCAGATGAAAAGCCGAGTTGCTCATAAAGACGCTGAATTTTAATTATTGGGGAAATAATAAAAAGAGCTGGGAGAGAAGCATCAAGTAATAACAGGAACAAAAAACATTGACAAAGAATCATCGTTGCTCAACAAGAGAAGATGCTGATGATACTGAGAACATTTCCATGAGGTTGGAAATAAGTAGCACAGATTGTTGTTGTCAATATAAAATGCTTCTGCGTTTAGAATGTGGAGCTAATATTCCGTCACTTGGAAGACTATTTTAATTATTCAATTGTCATAAACGGAGATAAATTAGCCGAGTTTATGATGAGAAAATTAGTCTAGTAAGAAGTGGTTTTTGCAATGGCACTACATCAATCCAAGCGAAAATGGGTCAGATAATATTGCTATATTGTGAAACCAGAATGAGTTAATTAGATTCCAAGAAGATGCTTTATTATTATTTTTTTATTGAGCCGATTCAAAGTGGGATTAGAAGGACTGGAGGCAGTTCTTGGGCCGATTAAAAAGCACTTTTGTGCAGTTTAATTGTCTCTCTCTCTACACTTCGGAAGCCTTTCACTTTAGTAAGTGCTGTTCGCTGTTGTTCTTGAAAGTAAATAGCCTCTACCTGACTCTCTTGTTCTCGAGCTCAAGCCCGATTCTTGCACAAGTTCGAGATCCGGTTTTATTTATTGCCCAGACTACTCGTACTCGGCCAAGTTGCAATAGTCTAATGTGTCTCTTGGTTTTATTCTTTCACTAGCAATTTTAATTGTGATTAAGTAACTTTTTAAATTTGATTGAAAATTTACTTAAATTCATAACTTCAGATAATAATTTTGAAACTCTCATCAGTTACATTTATACTGGAAAATAGTTACGAATACTGATATTTTAAATACTCGTATTATCATAATTAAACCATAAATTTAAAAGTAATAACAATGAAAGAAACTTAAATTTAATTTCAAGCAAATAATAATCGTTATTTACAAACAAATTTAAAATTCTTTAATTGATCAAAACGGATACTTTTAGCGACTTAAAACGTGTTATTACCGAGTTCTCTCTCCTAATAAGATTCAAAAACTCAAAAATGAATACATATATGTCTTATACTATAAAAATTAGCCTATTAAAAATGGTAAATTGAATAAGGGTCTACTTAACAAAAATAGCGCCAAACAGATACAATCAAACAAAATGTTATGTCTGGGCCTCCGATTGGCCTGTTTAGCGACAAAAGTAACGGCATTTTAAACAACCAAAGCGGCTTTAATACTTCTCTTACTTAATTATTAAAATTGCAGTTTATTGCAAATAAAATACAGATTCTATTGACATGTAATTTAATTATCTAAATATAGCAATTAATTGGGAAATTCGATTTTTAAATAGGAGCGTTTCGTCGCTTAACGGAATTTATTTTTATTATCTATCTTTTTTTTGTGTCACATGACCATACTGTATAAATCACGATTAATAAAATGTTTTCCTTGATATCTATTTTACTCAGATTACGACAAATTTTAACAAAATCAATTAAATATTGCAAAAACTTATTGAAACGAATTTCCACCGAATACGTTACCCTTTCAATCGCCGATTTTCTCGATCACATCGATCTGAAAATCGTAATCAATAGTCAAAAGTTTTGTGTATGTTTGACAGTTTGTTAATAATTTATTTACGGCTAGAAAAAGACAGATTAAATACAATTTAGCAGTCTTGGCAAAATCCTCATAAAAAGTTAATGGAAACGTAGCATTCTGTCACCAAATAGTCGCCGTAAATACTATCATTGGAGATAAACAATTATTTATTGCTCGATTTTAAAATATGGCTTTCAGTTTAGAAACGGTGGAAAACTCACCTTAAGGTTAATTTTACATACTTAAGACAGCTGCGCTTACCCTTGAAGTACAAGTAATTATTAAAGCATATTAAATTGTATGGCTTTCCATTATTAACTTAAATGTGTTTGAAATTATGATATTTTTTTATAAATTTAAAACAATGGTTAATAAGAGACCTCTAACTGTAAATTGATCATAAACACTCCCTCAAATGTTTTTTAAAGGTCAAGATTGATGAATTTATTACTGCAAATTGTTTGAAGTATTTATATAAATTAAAAAAACGAATCAAATCCATCCTAAAATTATGCAAAGAGGAATGATCATATAAAGTGCTTAGGACCAAAGTATAATATAATGTAATATTTAAAATAAATTTAGTAAAATGGTAGTTCATCCTTAGAACTTGGGAAATTCCACTTTGTAGTTGAAGACTACAAAATATGAAATCCAGTATTAAAAATATCTATAATACTATAGATAGGAGTGTAAACTGTTAAACATGTCTTAAATTTAATTACATGAACGGTATTTTGTATCACTTTCCTTTTCAAAGCTTGTAATAAAAAGCACCCCAATTAATCAATTTAGCGGAATAAAAATACCTGCAAAATTCCACTGAATGATTGATAGCGACTGAACAAAGAAAGGTGCCCAATAATATTCTCCCGATTTATAAATAAGATACTGGAGTACATTCATTGCAAGTACTTGTCCGTGCCGTTAAAAACCCGTGGACGTTGTATTTTTTGTTCATTTAAATTAATAATAAGATAAAAGAGAGAAATAAGAAAAAAAGTCTCATTTATTCTTGTCAGACTCCAACTGCTGATGCAAAAAAAAGCAACTGAATGTTCACAGCGAAATTCATTTGTAGTTGAATTAAATCTTGAGATGTTTTGCTATTGAAATTTGTGCCACTATTTATAATGGATCTAATCTCTTGCTGGGCCTCTGCTGCTTTTCTTCTTCACCTATTTTCTTCTTATTTTTCGCTCTTCGCCATTCAGTTGATGACTTTCTAAAGCCGCTAGGGGTTTTCGCCGTTGGCCAAGAGTTTGTTTTGCACTCGAGTGTGTTGCCCGAGACGAGGTGAAGAAGACGATGGAGGAGAAATGCGGCCCAGTAGTTGTGAACCAGATGAGTTGAGGTAGACTAGAGAGATGTTTTAGATAAATCACAGTTGCCAGGAGGAGCCGAGCAGCACAAGATAAAGATGAAGATGGATGGAGAGAAAGAGGCCTTCTTGTCTCAAGTGAGCTCTGATGCTTAGATAAGGGCCTTGTTGTGGACTGAAGTGGCCAATAATTGTTGTCAAGCATTAATCTCTTATCGTGAAGACACAACAAGATTTTCCATTTAAACGGTCTCCAGCAGATTCTAAAGGGCTTGTGCAATATTCTTAATGCTGTTTTGTTTTCGAAATGTTTACGCCGATAAGAGATCGGTTTAACAGTTTTGTAACGAATATTTGCCCAAGGTTTAACCCATTTTTGCATTTCCTAATGTCTGTATTTGATTAAGGGAAACAGTGTTGATTAATAGTTAAGTTACCATTAGAAATTTTGTATACAAGTACTATTCAATCGTTTCCTAACAAGTATACTTGCTTTTTACATTTTGATTCTTTTTTTACTTGAAATTTTTGTGAGTCATTGACTCCAAAATGCGAACTTCAAAGATTGGCTATAATTATTTAATTAAGTACAAAACTTTGTATAATTATACTATTTATTGAATAATAATTTGTATGAAGTTCAAGTTTTATTTCTTATAATTATATGTTAATATCAATTCATTAACTAGCCTTCAAATAGTGTTTTTCTATTTTATTTATCGTCCCAAAGAGATAGAAGTGATAATTTGTCTTAAAAACTACCTGAACCCAATTAATTTGATCTCTGGAAACGGATCAACCCACACCAAAATTAAAACCATATTCGATCGCGTTTGTAATTAATAGATTTGGGTCGAACTAAATGTAGGTTTAATTTGACAGAGCTCTGCTATTTACAGTCACGAAAAGTATTTTGACCTTTGTTTCAAAGACAAACCTGTAAATCTTCATTATTATTAGAGGTGTTCATAATAAATACCATGTCCAAAATGATTTATGCAACATAATTAAAGAATAATTGCAAATGTTTTTGTTGCAAGTAGCATATATCACCATTTATGTTGGTTGTTAGATAGCTAATTATAAAATATGTTATTGAAATTAATTGATACACGCTTTTGAATATTTATTTATAAGTTCATTTGAAAAGATAAAAATATTAATATCACACATCGAAAAATAATTTTTATTAATTTTAATTTCGTAATGTGTCACTATTTTTCACTATACAATTTGATAATTTTTTCACTAGTGAAAAAAAATTCATGGACGAATTTATCTCAATGTCCAAATTCATCGTTTATATATCAGGCTAATTTTACACCCTTGTTGAATAATAGTTATTTATACAACTATGTTAATAAGATATATTATATGTCAATACAAGTGATGAAATAGAAGTTATTGCTGTAATACCCGATATCACATGTGTATTGAACGTTATTTTGTGTAATTCTGAAAAAATATCAATTTGGTTAGGACAACAATATGTAATTTCAATAAATTGGTAACTAAAATGCGTTGAAATATTACCGCACGTGTGCTGTAAAGTAAACCGTTACAGAACCAATTTGCGTTAAAAACAGGCTGCTTTTCGATACGGAATTGCACAAAGGCATTATTAAACACTGTTTTAAAGAAGGTTTATGTGTTTAATGCATTTTAAAATAAATTAAAACAAGTATCTTAAAAATAATCTCTTAGTCTTTTAAATTAAATACAAGTTTAAAATTCTCTCTCACTTTGTTTTCTATGTCATTCCCACATTCCTTAGTGTGAGAATGAAAATTATATTTGCGTCCCTTACTTAGACACTTAAATAGTTTCTCATTCGCACAAGTGCTTGCTTTTATTCCACTTAAATTTAATATATCCTTTCAAAGCGCCAAATCATCTGGTTATACTTAAAATTTTACACACAAACTCCAATATAAAAATAACTTTCATATAATTTTGCTCAATTCGATGATTTTTTTACGGAGGTAGTTATAATATAGAATATTTAATATTAAAAATAGCACTTGTGCTGTAAAAACATCTTTGATAGATCACGTTTTAGCGACATAATATTAATCAAAATGCATAAATTATTATTTTCTCTATAGTTTCGTAAAGTGATACGTGTTTTAGGAATACAAACATCTTATTTACGTATTTTTGTACAACTTCATTTTTTAATTTGGAACCATCAAAGACTTGTATTCAGTTCAATTTTCCACACTTGTTTCCTAATTAAAAACAGCTTCTTTCGTCTCTTGTAATAACAATATAAAATTACGGAATTTTGAGTAACAAAACGGTCTTTATTAGTGTCTTTCTCACCTTTAGATTTTCCGATTATGAAGTTTACAACATGTACAATAAAGTATAATTTATGAAACACAATTATAAACGAAATTCTCCTGATACCATATAATAAATAACAGGGCTTGAAGGGCTAGATTAGTAATCAATTTCGAATAATTTCTCATTTATCTGGGCCTATAATTTTCGTAGTATGTGGAAATTGTCGGTTAATTTTCAAGAATCGTATAAATAATTTGTTCTTTACACGAAATATCGTAATTTGGACTGCCTCCAGTCTATTTTTCAGTTGAACGTGTGTTTATCTCTCTATCTCCACATTTGATTTGGAAATTGGCAATTATTTAGCGGTAATAATTTTCACTAGGCACAAATCACCTTTTGCTGAATCTGAGGATGTATCAAAATTCATCGGAAATTGTTTACAATTTTACACTGATCTGATCTCGGAAGAGATTCCTAATTGTGAAGCTTCTTGGAACCATCATCATCGGTCGGGCAAAGTGAAGACCTTGAATTTCTGGAGAGCATTAACTGCTTAGACTTGCCGAAAAAAACATGGCAAGTGGGCCACACCACCGATTCTAATTACTTGCTCAAGTAGACCTGTTGATTAACAAGTTTCGCACAAATAAAAGAGAAAGAGAGAGAACGGATTCCTCCAAAAGCAAAGCAATTTATTCCCTTTCTTGCTGGAAATTACTTTAATAAAAGAGTCGAGCTGTGCCGAGCTTGGCTAGATATTAAAATTGATCTCATAAAAATCATTAAAAACATTATGTAACAAAGTTCTCTCCGCGCGTTGGGTTGACCCTTGGTGTGTGGAAAGGTGAGGTCTTTATGGAGGCCGAACAAAGCGGCTCAGTTAAGGCTAAGAAAAAATAGTAGGAAATTCGAGAAAAAAAATTAAAACGAAGAAGAGGACTGAGGGCTTGGAGATGTGAGAAAACCGAAAGCCAAAAGGTGGATAGAGAGGAAGGAATGTGGCTGCTGTTGTGTGCTCGTCTTCTAGGTAGTACCCCGAGACGATCGATGAGCCAACAAAAGGCTCATTTGGGCGAACGGAGAAGAAAAAACCCAGCCAAAGCCATAATTTTGATCGTTCCAACGATCTTTTCATTATTCCTTTTACACACATTCATACACGTGGTCGGGCGCAGAATCTCAATTTTTTAGGTATTCCATCTCAAATATGGAACTCAGGTTTGTGTTTGGATTATTGATAGGATAACCAGAAGTCCAGATTATGTTCAGAGTCTTAGAATAAACAGAAGATATTAAAAAAACTTTGAAATTGAAATCATTGTCTACTATAATATCTTAGTTCTTGCTCAGTTTAATAAGAAATATTATTCCAATTTTTTTTTCTTTACAAAAAATAAAATTTTAAATAAAGAATTTGTAAAAAGTTAAAAAGCCTGATTTTGTTTAGAAATATGGCGCTTTAAAAGTTATTTTTTTCCAAATTTAATTTTATTTTCAATATCAATATCAGCAATTTAGGAAAATTGGAAGGTGGATCCATTATACAGTAGAAGCCGCTTAATAAGACGGCGGATAGTACAGACATTAACTTTATTCAAACAAAATGTCTAAGAATGGGTAGGCAGCATATAAATATATTGGAAATCAATCAGTTAATACAGGCAAATCAACACAGTTTCAGAGTGTCTACAATAATCTGTTTTTATTTGTATTTAAAATTATAGTATTTAAACTTGTTGTGTTATTTTGAAAGATTTTTCGATTTTGTATGTTCTGGTCTGGTTATTTTAATATTCAACATATTTAACTTATAAAACTTTTTAATACTTATAATAAAGACATAAAGGATATTAATTTTATTCTTTTTTATTAACTCTTAAATTTTTTAACAATACATTATTTGCGCAATGTGGTCGGTCTGGTCACCTTACTCTGGAGACTAACAATTCGTTATTGAATCGGAAAATCTGATTAATTTAAGAATGATTCAGGTACGAATATTTTTCTCCTTTAACTATAAATTAAAAGTGATTTATTTCGACCGTTTCGCTTTAATTTAGGCACTCGAATTCTATTGTTGTGTCTCATCGAGATCTCAAGTCTCCATCCACTTTGCCCGTGGACCGCGCCGCGCGAAGAATAGAAAAGTTACAGTGTGTAAAAAATTGTTGTATGCTCCTCTTTGGTTAAGTGTTCTTGTTTCCATCTTTTGATATTGAAGGTGGATTGGGATTTGAAAATCACGCAATATGTTTTGTAAGCGAACGTTCGCAATTTGTTTTTTTTTGTTAATGACTTCAAGTAATGGTTATTACATATACGTAAGTTAATTGGAGAAGTTACAATTTTAATTACTGATTTTAAAATGGAAATTAAACCAATAAATTCTTAAATAATTTATAAATTTGAAATTCAAATAAAATAAATGAAAATGTCTTAAAAGTAATTCAATATTAATTGATTTCTAAGTACTTTTTCTCCCCTTAAGAAGAATCTCCGGAATTCATAACCATTGTAATGAATTTTTGTGGCAAAAGGAAGTCGAAAATAATGAATCCCAGAAAAGAGGACGGAGAAGAATTGGGCAAAAAATGGCTGGTAAAAATTACAAAAATTCCGCATCAATAAACATTTTTAGACACTTGAAGGTATTTTTTCTCATTCTCTTTTCGCAAATTCATTTTCGATAATACCTGACCTGCTTTGGAAGGCAATTTTGTCGAACAGAAATTACCTTTCTGTCTGGTTTTGGGTTGGTGTGGTGCTGGAAATAATTTAATGCCCTTAGACATCTCTCGCTGGAAATGGACCCGACATTTATGGCCTTTTCTCAAATTTCGCATCTAATTGGAAAATTAACGATCGATTATTTCACATTGTTCCATTCTACACTTTTTCCATTCTTACTTAACTTTGTGAATTAATAAAAGTTTCACTTTTTTGCCAATTACGCACCTCTTTCCGGCATTTGGCTAGTGTAGTGTGGTTTTACAATATAGTTTGCAAAAACGGGCCACTTTTGATGGGGATTTCTGTTTTTGTTACATCCAATTGGCAGCCAACAACTCATCAATAGCCAATAGCCAAAGTGTCGTTTTTGTGCAATTTGCGATGAAGCCTAATTGTTGTGCAAATAATCGCCAATTTAATTGACGGTAATTTCTGCGGTTTGTTAACCAGGCCTTGGATTTGGTGAAAATTTATGTATCACTTTATGCGAAATTGCGTTACATTTCAGTAAAACAAACATATAAAATTGGCGTTAAACGGTCTCTCGATGCTTGATTTCAACAATCTCAAGTGAGAATGAAGAGTCTCATAAACCCAAAAGTCGTTTATTAGCCTTTGTAAAACATCTCAATTTGTGCTAAATGAAGCAATTTTTCGATAATGAATTTACAACCACATCAAGTAACCGTTTAATAGGTAATTGAGAGTAATCTTTTGAAAATCAGTTTTATTGACTGGATTTTCACATAATTTACTTGGAAATCTGTTCTATTAAACACAATTCGTTTGGCAATTTAATGCAATTGCTCAAATTTTTAAAAATAAAAGTAAATGTAAGTTGAATACAAATTCGATTGAAATCTTCTTAAGGAAAACATTAAATTGGTAAATGAACTCGAGTATTTCCAACTATTATCGTCAATACTATTTGTTCGACATCAGACAGGTTTTCAAAACTGCATAGAATCAAAGAGATTAACCGGATCTTTCTATAAAACTAGTAATTTGTTGCCACTCAATAAATGCATATAGATGAAAGTTATGAAAGGGATGGTCTTCTTCGTAGTAAGTGTGTTCTATTTTGATTTCAAAAACTCTTCAATGAATAGGCTCTATACAGAATTATTTGTTTGTGGTGCTAATCACATCATGACAAATAATGAATCGTGGACATGATATTCAATTGTCAATTGTGAAAAATAGGCAAAAGAATTTATAGACATTTTTCAACTTATTTTATGTAATTCAAGTGCTTATTTATTTATAAAAAATTCACATTTTTAATAAATTATTTATACATTTTTCATATCTTTTGATCAAATAATTTTTGAATTTAATTCAAAGCCCAGAATATAATTGTATTTTAATAATTCAATGCAAAATTTTTAAATACAACTAGAACACGTGAATAGATAAATTAACCTGATAAAATTATTAATATTATAATTGTGCCTAGAAACCTTGATGAAATTAAAATTAACGACATAATTAATCATATTGTTTTCAATATGTGATTCATTTGAATTTGAAATCAGTGCCATTGTCGAGACTTAATAGCTAGTTCATGCATGTTGGTTTCAAGATTTTTTGTATGAAGGCCTTATCTTAAAGTGCTTATCCATTGAAGATATTGTTTATCAAACGTGCTTTGAGTGTCACTTTTATTACTTAAAATCTCTTTGAAACAATATTGTCCGTTGTTTTTCTCAGTGAAGTTTATCTCTTCAACAAAATACTGTAATTGATTACAATTAGGCGTTTTGTGTTTTTGTGACTAATTCGGTTCCCAGCTAACCAACCATGTGGCAGCTGGACAGTATCGGTTGCGGTTAAAATGTGTGCATTGAGAACCGATTTCCCATCGGTTCTGCTCCAAGGCGCCCCTAATTTTACACTGCTTTTCGTCCATTTGAAAGCAGCCATTAGATTTGCATTTATTATTAAAATTGTTGTTCATAAAAAAGAAGAGTTGTCTATAGACTATTTTGTATTAAATATATTAAGCTAAGCGGAGGCGAAGACTGGATGCATAATAAGAAATCCAACACTACATTAATTTTAGTAAAATGAAGTATAAACCTAAAAATATATAAGCTAAAGCACGTCCTATGGCTGATTTATTTACATAACAAGATCGATAAGTGCAGCACATTTTTTTTTATAAATTATGAAAATATCGAATGTTTTAAAGAAGTCCTGTGTCTCAAATGATGCTTATTGATCGTGTTTTATACAAGACCTTATGTAATTCGGACAAATTAACAATCAAGAAATTCTCTGATTGTTTTTCCCATTTTGAAATCTCTATACTTGTTATAATTCAGGCTACAAATTATACATTATAAGTTAGGGTTCGACTGTACAGTGTGTAACCCTAACTAGTGTATGTATTAATTGTTGTCGTTTTAATGAAAACCCAGAATTCTATAATAAAAAAAGAGGAGAGTTGTTTTTCCAACTGCTTCACCAAAAAGTTTTGCAGACGTGGTTACTCCCGTAAAAAGGCAATTCCAAGTACTGCTTGGAAGGCAGAACACTGAGGTTGATAAGAGACTTTTGACAATTAAACACTTGGTATTAAAACACAATTAAATTAAAGAGATCGAGATCGTAATGAGCAGTAATGCACAGCGACTAAATGTTATATCGTCAAGATTACGGATGAAAGTGAGCCTTGGAGTGATGGTTGCTGGTCTATTTAAGCCTCAGTTGAGCCATTACATGGAACAGAGGAGCATCATTTCATCCAGGACTCTGGTATTTGTTTTTTTATAATGTTATATTATCGATGTTACACTTAATAATAAAGAAAATATTAATGCATTTTATTGTCTTTGATAACAAATACTGGTTTAGTGATATAAACCTTATGTAATCAAGAGCATTTTTAAAATCTCGTTTAGTAAAAATATATTTTATACGTTTGATGCGTTCAAAGTAAGCTTTTGTGGATGCTATGAGTGATCCATTCAAAATGAGTTTTTCTTCTCTAGGGAGACAAAAAACAAAAATTGTTACTTTGTCTCACGCTCACGTACTATAATAATAAAATAATCTACTGAGATTATTTTATTAAAATTTTTGAGATTTTTCGAATCAAAGACACTAGATTACAAATGTATAAAATTATGTGTACTCTACGGGTTCAATTGAATTTTGTTCATTCGAATTTCTTGTCAACCTCAGCAAGCTTCGGTTGACAACTGAAATTCTCAGTGAACAAAATATCACTTTGAACCCTAAGTGTACAAATAACTATTCAAAGAAGAGAAATTTAAATTTACTTACATAATCTTAGAAAACTTTGTTTTAACTGCATTTAAACATCTGTTCAGAGGTGTACTGTAGTGGACAATGCAAGAGGATAGGACAAGCATCAGCAACGTGTTGAAAATGTTTAGCGCAAAGACAAAAACAACGACGGCGACTGGGTTGATTTGCACATTTGAAAATCGAAACGAGGAAGGTTGAATTGCAGGCATTTGGCGTGAACACAAAACAATGAACCAACAGTATCGGCAAATGGAAAACAAACTGTTTATTCTTAAAGCCAAACACAATTAGCAGAACTATTAATTAATGCTTTTGAAATGGAGAAAAAAAAATTTCGAGATCATTGATGCGTTGCAAATGTGTTTTGGCAAATCAAATGTTCATCGCGGTTGGAAGCGAGATAATTACCGGTTCGATCACACCAATTTCAGCGTTTATCGTTCGCTCAATGGTTAATAATATCAATGAATTGTGCAAATTATTATTGTAAACTACAAACTGAATTGTGCTCTCAGGAAAACAATATTGGCACTGGAACCGCAATTGCGGTTAATTGACATTGTGGATGCAGAGCAGCTCCACTTTCAAAACAGCTGCTCCCCAACACCACCCAGACTCTGACTCTGCTACTGCTAAATAATGTGGTCGCAGCTTTTCAATGCCAGTTTCATATTTACAGTTTGTTTAGTGCTCGGTTTTACACCATTTTCAGAATATTAATTTAACAAGGAGACAAATTTGGACAATGAATTCATGTTTTTAGAGATATTTTGGGGAACTGTATTGTTTTTAATTTGAGCATATTTTCATAAACGTTAAAAATTATTAACAACGTAATGTTTTTATTGTATTTTCAATAGTATTCCCAAAAACTGTCTTGTGTATTTTTTTATTATCCGGAAACGACGAAAGACATGCATTCTGAATCTGAAATCAAAGAATCTTACGTTCATAATTCATATAATCACGTTTCAAGGTTCTCTTCGTAACGGAATATTTTACCTGTGCGAGTATGAAAACAGAATGAATACCAAACAAAACTGCGTTTATAGAAATTCGCATTTAAATTATCGTTTCGTGATGCAAACATTTAAAGTTGAATCATGGTTAAGGTTTCGTAATATCAATTATTGCAGTTTATGCAATTATTTTTTATAGTATATAATTTTTATTGAAAGGGTTTCTTAACGAACACTAAACT
This sequence comes from Clogmia albipunctata, assembly GCA_001014945.1. Classification (NCBI taxonomy): domain Eukaryota; kingdom Metazoa; phylum Arthropoda; class Insecta; order Diptera; family Psychodidae; genus Clogmia; species Clogmia albipunctata. The sequence continues at coordinate 15,017 of JXOV01004707.1, forward strand.
TCAACTTATATGTTAAAAAATTTGCTTAAATAGATTCGTCGTTTTTGATAATGATAATAAGATGTCAAATTTGCAATTGGCAGTTTTTATTGCAACACATTTTTTTCAATTATAGTCCCAACGAAAATGTATTGATGTGATTATAAGCGATATTAATTACGCTTCAATGTCAAAAGCATTCCAATTAACTACTCCTTTCATATTACTATTTACAGCCCTTCTTTCAAAAACTATGGAGTCACTCCCAAGTTTACTCTGTATTTAAAACCATTTTCAAAACTTTTCAAAAACGGAATCTTTAGCCCTATACTAAAAATGATCGATCTGTCGTAAATATAAGTAATAAAAACATATTGAAATTACATATAAAAGATGAAAGACCAGTTGTTTTTAATGAGAAAAAGTGTATAATAATCCAGAAGAAAGACATACGTATAAATATCGTAAGAATTTCAGAATAATTAAATTTCTCTTTTTCTTGAGAAAGCCTTAAACTTGGTAAGATTTAGTTAGATGAAATATCTTTTAATAAAATTTTCAAGTTAATTATTTTGTTAAAATTTTAACAATTTTGCTATATTCATGTAAAGTTTATATTTTTATTCTAAATTCTAGAAAAGGAATTTGAATTAAAAATACATCAAATATGAAAAAAAGTTTAAAAAATGAAATAAGTCTATTCATTGTATGAGAGATTAACAAAACTATAAATTTTGTTATTTTGTCTTTTTCCCATTTCGGCATCAATATTGCATTAGCTCAAGAATTGATTTAAAGGTCATAATTGGCAAATATCCGGTTAGGTGTGCCTCTGTTACAAATATCGCATTATTGAAGAACAATTAGACATTAATCTTTGACTTTTTTAGGCAAGACAGTAAATATATCTAACATATTGCTTATTGTCCAAACTTGTGTTGAATAAATCAAATTTCCGCAAATGGAAACTATTCGAAAACATTTCTTTGAATGGCTGGAAATTACCATAAAAATACAAATATCCGCTTTTGTGCTTAGGTTTTTTTCTCTTCTCTATCGCTGTGTTATTTGTGTTATGGACTAGTCACCTACAAAAGGCACTTTCGGTCAAACAGATGGATGCCAGATGGAGAAAATAGGACGACACACTTGGACAATGAGGCCTAAACGAGAGCCATTCACAAAAACCCAAACACCCTTAACGAATAGATTGAATGGAATCGAAACTGGGCTTTGTCTGGTCTGTCTCCTCCTTCGTTTCTTTCCCATCTCCTCGTATCTTTCACAAAGTCACGGATGATGATAAATGTGCCCCAAGCCCATCGGTGTCAATGCCAAAGAATTTGTTTGGATCAATTATCCTGCGTCTTTTTAACGCAACTTGGCAAGGGAACTGGAAAATGGAGGACAAATTGGGTCAATAGTTTATACTTTTTAGTGAAAAGAAGAGGTGTTTAATTTCAAGGCTATTGTTAAATTACATTTAACCGTGAAGCAATTTAATCCATTTTGGGATAGGGTGGTTTTAAGAAGAAATCTACTTATAGTTAAAAGGCTCAATAACAATTTAATTGAAGGATAAGAAATTTGAAAATAAAAATTTCAGCCAAAATCTTAGCATTCGTAAAAAATTGGATGTAAAATAATTTTTTTGAAATTAAAAAACTAAAACTAAATTTATTGTGTTGACATTTTGAAAAAAAAAAAATTAACTCATAGGCTATGAAAAAAAGTTTGAATACGATATTGTAATTTTTGTTGTATAAAAATGATATTATTGCAAATAATATCAAAGAGTCAAAGTGGTAATTAAATTGATCGAAAATGGTTGATTGTGCGAAGTAGAAAAAAAATGAAACAAATAAGGTGGATAATATAAGAGAAAACAAGATATAGTTTTGTCCTTCATAACGTGTAATGAGGGAATGAAACAAGAATCATTGTCATTTGGATTTAAAATTTAAATTTAATTAATCCGATGATATTTTTTTTTTAGATTTTTGCATTAATTTATTTAAAATAGCATAAAATATAGTATAAAACGCTGTAGATAAACAATATTAAACACACTGGTGTTTTTTAGAACACTCACTGCACTTGTGACTTTAAAGAATATTAATGTTTAATAATGCCCTCTTTTATCGACGTAGTTTTAAAAATAACTACAAGTAATATAAAAAGTCGCTGAACATAATAAGTTAAGACGATTGTTGTTGTTGTATACGTCATCATCGGAATGTTTAACTTTGTTTTGGTTTTTGCTAATGAGTTTGGTCCAAGAAAATTACTTAAAATTGAGCAAAAAAAGGCTTTGTTAATTAACGCAAATCCTATATTACTATTTTTAATATGGGTTCAGTTTCAAATGTTTGAAGTTTGTAATTGACTATATAGTACTTTATATTAAAACTGATGAGGGTTTTCTGTAAAAATTATTACGGAGAGGTTTGTGAATTTTGTCACATACATAATTTCACCTCATCGTTATAGTTATTTGGGGTTATATTCAAAATAAAATAAATATTTTGTTGATTTATTGTAAGATATTTATTAATATTGTCAAGGCTACTCTTAACCACTTCCATCTTATGCAAGAGTTCCATAATACATCGTTTCCTCGACAAGGTCGAAATAATTAATAATTGACAAGCATGTCGTTATTTTTAACAAAAAATGTTCAACTACTGAAGATAGATATGAGTATAACATAATTGTAATCTTGAAAGCATATCGAAATAAGTATAATTATTATACAGTTATTATTCTTATCTAACAAATTGCCATAACGCCATAAAAATGAGTAACTTTGCAATTACTTCCCATCCTACGTACGTTTAAAGTAGCGTTCAATGATAAGGCCAAATCCCTGGTTAATGATAATCCCTCGGTAGCGTTTCGGATCACGGCTGATTGAAAAATCCGCCCCTTATTTGCATGACGCAAAGTACAAAAAAATAGAAACGATAAAAATACGCGGAGGAGGGCGTAGAAATCGCGTAAAGAGTTGATGTATAATTTACTGGAGGGCGGATTAACTGGTAGATTAGAATGTTAGAGTTCTGTGTGTTTATCTCTGGCCTCTTCTCTCCTCACTTTGCAAACAGTTTTTGCAGACAAAAACAATTCAAACAATTCCACCCCGAAGCACATTTGTATAATCAGGCAAGAACAAATAGACTTCGCACAGACACGCTTCTAATGATTTGTAAGGATTAGAGGGGGTGGCCGGGGCTGGAATACACAGATAAACGCTTGCACAGGCACAATGATAAAGACAAATTGAAGACGATAAAATTATTATTTATGCAAAAGATTTTCCCTCCAAGTTTGCCAATCTCAATATTTGCCAAACAGATTAAACCGAAATCTTAACTCCTTTCCACCCGGTTCCAGGCGGCAAAACTTAAATCCGAAATTATTATTTGAAATTGACACAGGATTGTTGACTTTTGCAAGAACAACAGTCCAGTTCAGTTCCGGGAAATTTAAAGACAATATTTGACTTTTGGTGGTCAAGAATTCATCTTTATTAGGAAGCTCATCTTTAAGTTTATCGCAAATTAAATAATATAAAGGGTTTGAATTTATTATTGAAGAAAATCAAATATTTTATTAAAGTATGTAATTTTATTATGAAATGAAGACCTGTTTGGAAATTAAGTTGTGAATATTCTATGGAGAAACAAATAAAAAGAAAGAAGTAGCGATTCTTAGGACATCCACTCAGACGAACAAACGGCACAGTGAGACAGGCTCTAGACTGGACGCCACAAGGAAGCAGAAGTGTTCGGCCCCCGAAACAAACTTTGAGAAGGACAATCGAAGGCGATCTTCAAGGATACAGGGGGAGTTGGAGAGAAGTTAAACCTATGTCAAACAGAAGAGTACAACGAAAGGCTTAATCAACATCCTATGTTCCCCAGAGCAATGAAAATGAAATGAAAAAAAAAAACTTGATATTTAACACCTTCAGTTTTTTTTCCTTTTCAACCCCTTCCCTTAAAGATTAAGACATTTTTCAACGATCCATTTAAGACCCTAATGTTAAAATCGGTGAAATTATCAAGAGAGAAAATTCGCCCTAGTACATTACTGATTTGGGGTTTCTTCAATTAAATCAAAAGTTTTTGTGTGTGTTTGGGGGTTCGTTTGAGTCAAACGCTTGATCACAGTTTAGTTAGACTTATTTAAGCCGCAAAAGAGCGAGTTTTTCTTGAAAAATTCCATAAAAAGAATATGGTTTTGTAGGAGAATTGTTCTGATGGGCATTTGTCTAAAATTGGGTTTTTAATTACTTCCCTTAGTGTCTATCTATAATAATTTTTAAACGATTTCCTTATACTGTGTTTGGCTTATGCTGCCCTCTTGAGCGGTACCGATTGGCAGTTCGATGGCATCCTTAAGCATAAAAATTGGTAGGGAACGCTTGCGTGACGAGGAGGCGGTGGGCGACATCCATCACCCAAATTCCTTATAGTTAAAGGAAGTTGTTACATAAAGCATATTTTGAATAAAATTGTTGTTTTATATAATCAAATTTGTATCTCATTGCATAAGATACAAAATAGCAAACTTTAATGCTGTAAAGACGAAATAATTATGTGAGAATGGTTTTAATAAAACTCGTTAAATCTTGCCAGTTTATAGCTCTGAGTGGAGTATTACAGTAAATTAGCTTCATATTAGTACGTGAGGTAGCAGCAACAACGTGTCTGAAGGAGAGAGGAGGAGCATCCTTTGCCAGAAATAATTAGTTTGCGTTTCTGCATCGCGCTAATTTCTTTCATCAAAGACTAATTTGCAGAAGAGAGCGCTAATTATAAAAAGACACTTGTGCAAAGATCAAAGGACGTTTGCAGTTTATAGCTCTACTTTTTCTGATTCTTCATCTGAACAGCAGAAGAAGAGTAGTCATTTTCCGAACTTGTATAATACAATTTAAGCGATTTCTGGCCAATTTCCTAATGGCTGAACTTTGAGCAAATAGAATGTCGGCGGTATATGGTAGAGAGAGCTAGGGACAAACAAAGCTAGTTCTTGCAAGTGTATTTGCTCAATAGTTCAGATTTGCTTTGATTGTTAGAGCGCAATTACCGACTAATGACCAAATATTGACCAAAGACCATTATTTTGCGAGTGTGGTGTGGTATCGTAGTAAATTGCTGCAAATCCAAGCACAAAATGACACAGAAATTGATGCTGATTCTCCTCCCAACTGACAGTCTTTCTCCTCTTCCCACACGAAAAACGAGACGATACTCTCCTCGGATCTGGTCACGAACCAGCCACACAACAGTCTATTGATTTTATTGGCAGAGAAAGTTGGACAAGTGACTCAATTGCAGATTTAGACCGCAATGTAATCGAGCCAACAACAGTTCTTAAGCAGCAGACCTTAATAAAAGTTTATTGAAATTGGGATTCGTCGTTGTCGTCGCTCCACAAACCCATAATCAGATCAAATCATATTTGTTGACACACTTGTATAATTATCATAAAAAAGAGATTTGCACGTTTTAGAGTTTGTTGGTTCTGAATTATACTATAAATCGTATAGTTTCCGCATTCTTTTCAAATATTGAAGAAAAACTTAACTGGGATAAATAAATATTTATTTATTTTGTTCTTTCTTGGTTATTGGTAGTTGGTTAGTGGGCGCAGAACTCGCTCGGGGATTATAGCCTTTATTCACATATAAAATAAGTGAAAAAGATAATTGTACAGATCCACGAAAACGTGTCATTAGGAGTATGGTGGTCGTACTTCTCTACGTAAATCGTTCTAGCTCTCCTACTTGCTATCGATATAGTAATTCCTTAAAATAATCAGAAGAGACTTGGGGTTAGAAAGGATAAAAGTGTTTATTAGATCCGGTATTCAGCACCGCACACTAGGGTAGTATAAGTCTGTCCACTTTTAAAAGAAGGGTTTGTTATTAATAATATGCATTATTACTCTGAATTGTCAACTAATTTCGGACTATACAAATCATGTGAAATTGTAGTGAGGATATTTTCTCCCTGGCAGGGATGGTCAATTAATTCCAATAAAACGGTGAACAAATTTGGATTGATTTCAAAATTGAGGATTAACTTATTACCATAGTGACAAACCATGACTTAGATTACATTAAATAATTACAGATTAGATTATAATATCTTTTGGAAAGAGTTGCATAAAAATATGTCTGTTTGAGTGTAATTCCAATTTTTATATTCGGAACTCATTTCCACATTAAAAACCAACTGACTACAGTTTACCCTCGTATAGAAGAAATAACTATTAATAATTTGATTTTATCATAATGACTGAACTTTAAAATTAAATTTCCTAATGACAGATGTTATTTATGAATTTTCGTACCATTAAATACGTCAAAATATCAAGACGATAAATCACTTGAGCTGATGACTTTGGGCTTGTCCATTTTCCAAAATGGCACACATTCACAAACAACAACAACACTAGTTGAAAAGACATTTTCCAACAAAGATTTTGTTGTGACCAATGTTATTTATATCGATGAGGGCGATTTCTTGAGAAACGGATTCCTTGGTGGTATTTTGATGACGAGGCGAATTCAAAGTTTGCCAATTTATCAGGAAAACCGCCATTACTTTGGCCATTTCTGGATGACATTCCAAATCTTAGGCCCACCTTAGGCTTAAAGCAGCAAAAACAGATTGTTAATCTTGTTATTTTCTGGCCATACACAAAATCACCTATTCCTATTGAGGAGAATCTAGACTCGACCCCTTGGAATGGAAAATTGTCGACACATTTTGTGTTTACGTTTCCTCAAAATTTATTGCCCTAATGTGTGCGCTGTGCTCTCCTCTTCAAGACATTTTAACTTCATTTCACACTTAATTGACTCTTTGCCCATTACTCCCCTATATTCATTAAAATTGAAAGACATGACTCGACTCTGGCTCCAGTTTATGAGCCAAAGAAGTGCAGAGCTGAGAAGAAGAGGAGCAGCAGCAATCTGGAGTCTAAAAATAAAATAAAAATGACTGACTTTATTGTTCAATGTTCACTATTTATTAATCAATTTATGTCTTCTTTTTCTCGTTCTAGGTAAGTGAACTCGACGCGACTCGTTCCCCTTAATTGCGTTAAGCAATAAGGAGATGTGCCGAGATGCACCAGGAAGAGATGCTACATGCATGACCAGGCCACAAACCCTGTCGGATTTAGTGAGTCACGAAATTAGGTTGACATTCCCTTTGATAGTTTTCCATTTGGAATGAACTGTTATTTATGGGCTCTTTACGGTTTTGAGGGGGTTTACAAATTTTTAGTAATTAGGATTTGTGAAGAATTTTAGTTTAATTAAGATGTTATTCAGACGAGAATCCTAGAATATTTGATTTTGTAAGAGATTCCTTGAATAATTTAGAATTAGGATTGCGATTTGATTTTCTATGGACCTTTTTTTTTACTATTTTTAACTATTTATTTCATCTAAAAAGATTCAAAATTATTACCTTTCTATTCGCCGATTTTCTCGATCACATCGATCGGTAATTTTAATGAGCTTCGTATAAATTAAACGGGAGCGGACAGTTTGATGTTCATTTATTTGCGGCGCGATGAAGAATTAAAATGCAGTCTTGGTACATTCCCGTCCGATCTAATTCAGTGAAGGTAAAAAACAATTGAAAAATAGTCATTTGCGACGTTTTTTACCGTCTCAAATACGAGCCGATAGGCGAGTTCTAAGATTACAAACAATTAAAAAAAACTAATAAATTTTATTTTCAATTTTAATATCACCAAAATGATACCTTCCTGTTCTTAAAACGCATTAAAATGTGTTTTTCTGTTCTAAAAAACACAGAAAATATATTTTGAAGTATGCAATAGCCTTCTGATTTTTCAAAACTATGCCACGGGCTGGATTGCCTTAGTTTGCCCATCACTGATCTAATTCATGTTAAAATATCGATGCATCTAGTATTTGGAATGAAGATCATTTCCTTATAAAGTCAGAGATAAGATTATGTGCACGAATTTTCGTAATTGAAACTTTATTTAGTAATATTTTCGTTTAATTAAGAAAATTCTTAAATGTTTCATTAAGAATCTCTTGAATAATATAAATTTCTGATTCTTCAATTTTCTTCAATTAATTATCTTTAGATTTTCAGAAACTATTTTATCTAATTAAATAGATGAAAATCCAAGCGATATTCAATTTGAAATCCCTTTGAAAGGACAAAAATCTCAATTCATTTCAAATTATCAACACAAAATGCATCTGTTATTATGGATGCAGATCGTTTTCTATTACAATCAGAGATAAGATAGAGTGTCTTAAGAGGCTGTTTCAAGAGACTTCTTCAAGAGTTTTACATTTTCTTCATGTCCACAAGAGGCTTAATTGGCTTTAAAGTGGAGCGCCTCTCATGAAAAGACAATTTACTGTAATGTTTTGTAAATTTTGTTTAAAGAGGGCAACAAGAACAAAGTGAAATATTTATTACATTACACAGTTTATGATTTACCCACTAAACTTTGTAAGGGTTTCTGTCAAGGGAATTGTTCCCGTTTTCAAATGTGTTTCCTTGTCTGACTTTAAATGGGCCAACATTAAAGCGAAGTCCAACTCAAATTATGTCATAAAAACTTTAAAGTTGGGAGTAAACTACAGATTGTTTCAAAAGTTTTCGCATTTGGGATTTGAAAGAGTTTTCCAAACAAAGCAAAAAACTAATCTGTTTTCGCTAAATCTTGATTGTGAAAATTACTATCAAAATTACTTTTTGCATTATCGTTTGGAAAGATTAGCTTTTTTCGACATCGATTTGTAATAATAATGCGTTACTTTATCGTATTACACCTTCTTTCATTGCAATTTGAACATTTTTTTTATTTCAATGTAAATTTGAAAAATTTCCAATGTAATTTGTCACTCCGCTCTGTATGTCTTCTTCGTTTCTTGTTATTTTTTCTGTATTCAAATAATATTAAATTAGAATTATTTAATGATTATCAATATTTTAAGTAATCAAAGTTTTAAAAGAATTTAGCACCCAAGACTGCCTCCTCAAGGTGACTAATAAATTATTTAAAAAAAATAGTCAGGAAAAGTCTAACACCCGTTACTTTAGGTTGAGATTATTCCAAGTTCCGCACTGGAATGTCGTGGGAAATATTTTTTTAAAAGAATGTACCTTGCCGGGGTATACAATTCATGTTTTAACAAGAAAACGATGGGAAACTCGCTCAACAGCTTGTACTTTACACTCGTATCCTCGTTGGAGAAACAGCTGATTTTACACCCATGCAGTAACTATTCCATTATAGCCTATAAATATTTTTTAAAATTGCGTGGGTATATATAATCTGTTTCTTGTTAGAAAAGTATATCAGAATCCGGTTATATTTACTCAGAAGGAAAGTGGAAAATTGGTCATAGTAACAGGACGTCATACTAAGGAAATTAAAAAAATCAAAATCACTTATAATAACTTATATGTATAAACAAAACTTCGCTTTGAAATTTGTCATAATAAGCGGATGATCACTATAAGCCAAATCATATTAAACAGATTTTACTATTGATGTAAATTTTAACACTTACGGTTTCACCGGATACGTTACCATTTCAGTCGTCGATTTTCTCAATCCCATCGATCAGAAATCTCAAATGATTTCTGAAAAGGGCTTTAATCAATAAAATAAAAAGTTCTGTGTGTGTTTGTGTACATTAAACGCACGCCCACAGTTGATGTTTGTTTATTTACCGTTGGGAAAATACTGAAGAATTACAATTTAATTAGCGCACATCAGCGCAATACGAGTATAAAAATAAAAGACGCCAAATCATCACATTCCTCGTCTATCGTTGCTGGGGGGAGATTGGGGTATCAAATGCAGTTAGAATGTCGACGCCGTTAATACTTTCACTGGAAATGTTTCATCACATTATACATTTTTTATTAAATTCTTTTAAATTCTCTGGTTTTGAAATTTTTTTTAACTATAATTTTTTTGTATTTTTCTATATAAAGTTACGTTCATTATTTTTGAAACAGTCTGTACATAAAATAGTCCTCTTTTAAACGACTCTCCGTTGATTTGAAAATGACCATTCTCCTGGAATGAATGATGCTCTTTTAATATGTTGATTACTTATAGAATTCTCTTTATATATTAATGCATATTTTGCATAATAAACTACATAATTTTGCTTGAAATTTTGCCGGAGATGAATATTTGATTATGTTATGATGTGGGGTCATGGTACTGAATTATGGCGAAAACCTCGAATGAATTTTCCACATTTCCCTTTTGGATACTGGATGATGGATATTTGGCGGGACTTTACTCTTTGAAATGGGGAATTTTTACGGAAGGATACTCGGCTTAATGAAACGTGAACGGCTTAATTAGCGAAACATACACACACTTATATTTAGCGCTAACCATCACATCCCATTAGCCAGCAATCACCACTCTTCTAATTAACATGAGAAATTACTTAACAAGATGCCTCCACCACCTCACCACCACCATACAATCTGCTTCAAACCGAACGAAAACCAGAGACCAAATGATACTCTGTGTTAGTCCGCTCCAAAAACGGCTCAATTTTCCCGTCCAGAGAGATTATTTGGCATTTTTCTGTCTAATTAGCCATCGACTACCCCAATTATAATTAAGCAACTGGGAGAGAGGGGCCAGTAACCCTTGTTCAGCATCAATACAGAATGGTTTTTGATGGACTTTGCAAGTTCCTTTCCTATTTAGTAATTATTGCCAGAAAGGACTAGCAGTTCGGAGAGAGGCGTTAATAAAAACTATTTCAAAAGGTTTCTGAATTTGGGAAATCGAAATGATTATAAAAAATACTAATTAGTATTTAGAGATGCACAAAGGGGATGGCTTTCGATGTACATCATTACTTTATCTCAATTTCTAAATTTTTTATATTATTTCCTCATAATTTGAAATCAGGACTTTTAAAGAGAGCTACTGGTTGCCTATTTACTATAACATTGTGACCATATTTTTCGGAATTCTTGAATTATTTCGGATTATCTTACTACCCCCATCAATAGATTACTTAATAAATACTCCATAGTGGAGATAACGTGGATGCGTTTGTAGGCACTTACCAATGAAACAAGTGAGTTTTTCGTTATTTCGCAAAGCTTATCAACGTATTATCAAATAGTTTTGACATATAGTTGTTAAGGGTAATATTGTGTATAATTTTGAAGTTTCTGCGATATCTAGTTCCAGAGATATCAAGGATTTGTGGGTTCGTTTATGTCCTTAAATCACGCTGTATGGTATTTAAATGTACAGAATGGTTTTAAAAAGCATACAGTTTTAAATAAAGACATGTAGAAGTTCCATACAACTCATTAAATTCAAATTGAAACATCATTTTAATAATACCATTTAGCTTCCAGTCATTTGGCACACAATTTCAACCCAATATCGAAATTGACTCATACAAGATTTATTCATAAGATGAATCAAGCTTAAGGGCTGTATGTGATGAGAGAATTGGAGCACGAAATTAAAGTGGCAATTTTACCAGAAATACTGTACCAAAATCTATTAAATTTCCAATGAAAATTGTGAAGGCTCTTGAGAAAATATTAAAGCCATTGAATCGATCCAGAAATGGTTAATTCTGGTGCTGCTTTAAGTCACTCAACAGCATTTTTGTCGCTTAAAATGATTCAATATAGCAAGTGTGGAATACGTCATTCAACTTCTGGTTCTAGATAGATTCGTGGGGGATTAATGAACAACTATTAACTTAATTCAAAAACACCATTTCTTTCTTTTTTAAATTGCCAATATCAATAATCGGATTAAAAAGTAATGGCCTCCTCCTGAAATAGACCTTCTAATGGGGGGCTTTAGATTGGTTGTCAAATAAATGCCTCTAGAAAAAATAAAAAGGCTCATTTAGAGGCGTAATTTAAAAAGAGATAAATTGTTTAATAAAAATGTGCCAAATCCAGGAAGAGATACACAAGAAATATGTGGTTTGTCAGACTGGGAATTGGAGCACAAAATCTGGTCTAGAGAATTCATAAATTTCTCGTTGAATTTCAGATGACAGTTTTCTACCCAGACTTGTCATTTCTCTCCAGAGAAAATATTAATGATATTCCAAAAACCAATGAGAAAAGTCGAAAAGACTAACCGAAATAAAATCCAGATTTCCTTTGATTTATTTCTGTCGGGAAAAATGTCAAAAATGACACATTATGAGTCTCTTCTGCGGAGACTATGGAACAAATCTGATATACTTGTTTATTAACATGAAAACAAATGCCAAAGTAATCATACATTATGAGATAATTAAGAGCCATATGAAGTGATGCAAGAAACCCCCTATCAATCATATACTCATTCCACAGCCACAGCAATGGAATAAAACCGAAAGGCCTTGGCTTTGAAGATCGATTTTTAATGGAATCAAATGATATGGGTTCGAATGTGGGTTTGGCCAAAAGGGGAACCATTAAATGAGCAACTCTAAGCTCTCTGGCCCCAGTAATTATTTGGTAGTCAGAGTTCTCTCTCTTTCAATCACTTTGGAACAGATTCAGATAATAGCCTCGAAAATTATCTCTACGATTCGCTGGAAGAGGAGTTAAAAAGGCCGAGACAATTTTTAACTGTCAGTCAATTTTTCAAGCAAAAGAACCATTAAGCCTTATTGGATTAGAATGGACAATAACAAACCAATAAAATTAGCCATGACATGGACTGATTGGATTATGATTTATCTTTCATCAGTGATGACTTGATGGTCGGCGTTATATAACCAAATTAAATCCTCATCATTACTTTTTTTGCATTAGTAACCATTGACTGAGCATGATTTGTTACATCTTATTTTTTATATTAATCCTTCATTAGTTGTTCAGTCCAAGCTTTATGTTTTTGTATTAGTTAAAACCTGTTATAATGAAATTGATATTATTTTAATTAACATAAATTTAGTTCGAAACAACAAGAGTTCGTATTTCTTTCTGAAAACTTAGAAAGTTCTAAGAATAAAATTAATAATATTTTTTGTGCTATAATGGTGTAAATTGAGCCGTTTTTTAACACGGAAATGAATATCAAATACGAGCTGTTAGACGAGTTTAGTATGATAAGAATGCTGAACCAGCCGTTCAATGTCAAAATGATTTATGGGCGATTTGTAGAGTATTTGAAATTTAAAATACCAGGGATACAGATATCACACCCATTTAGAAGCACCGGCCTATAATTTGAGCCTATAAACTCGCTATGTCAGAAAATATCACCTGACTTTGTGACTGTATAAACTATGCCATTGTGTTAATATTTGCATTCATATGAGCTTAAAGAAGACAGTTTTCGTTACTAATCATTACTTTATCTAGAATAAAAAAATTTTAAAACTAAGACAATGCCCGCAAAAATGCCGTTGTCAATTTCATACAAATTACTACGTCCCAAAACGGTTATCTTGCTTCGAACCGTTCTTCTTTTTAAATGTGTTTGTGACTATTTCTTCTAATTCGATACGTTCGCCATCTGTTTATGAAACTAATAATTGACATTTGGCAAATAGCACTTTAAAGTGAATTGAATTTTAAATTCAAATTTTGTCTTTGTCCAATATTGTGGACATTTTAAATTATTGATCTGTGAAGTAATATAATATTTGTGTCGTATAAAAATATAAAAAAATTCTTTATAGTTCCAAATGGTTTTGCACAAATATGTTCTCATTTTTAAATCAGGATTTTTAATCATTCAAAGGCCTATTATGACACCCCTGGAGGAAATAAAGGTGGTTTGTGACGCTGACCAATAAGGCATGTGTGTTTTATACGCTATTTATTCGCAAAACGTATTTAACTATTTGTAAACCTTTTTTTATTATAATTTTATGTTAATTGTGAGTTGTTATGAGTAATATTATAATTAAATTTGTTCCTATGCCAGCTGTCAAAAATATAAAGGAATCGTGGATGCATTTATAGCCTTAACTCGCGCTGTATTTCTTTTTAAGCGTATTATATTTTTTCAGATTTAAATAAAGTTAAGAAACTATGGTATATTCATAGAACTTAAATTATTATATACCAAAACCCCTCTGCAAAAATTATTATAAAAATTTTAGGAAAATCAATTTATTTATTATTATAAACGAAATGTTTGAATTTTAGCTGAAATGTTTCGACTTAGTCTGTGATCTACTGTAAAGATTTATCAACTATTTAAATCACAATACCAGTAAACATTTTGAATTCAATTATCAAAAGATCTAAAAATAATTTTGCTTAAAACTGAAATTCCAGATGAAATCATCTTCATATGAAAACCGAGAGTAATATTAGATAACAGAACTATAAAACACAGCATCTCAATAAAAAAAAAATCCATTAAAGAGTAGAATAATAAATATGTTTTTATATTGTTTAATATTTATTAACCCACTTGGGTGTTTTTTTATATTGTTGTGGTGTTCTTTTACCTTAACCCCAACAATAAAAACGTAAAATCTCTTCAATTTATGACGTCAGATTCGCAGTAATTTCCCGGAACCAGACAGAGTGTATAATCTGGTAGTAATAGCAGATACTTAAATTGAGATGGTTCACAAATTCACAAAGGCCTTTTGTGTTTTGCATGATGTATGGAATATAGTAAATTTGGCGGCACGAGAAAAGTTGAAAGAAAAAAAGATCGTTTAACGTTCCACTTTCACTGTTATGTGTCTTTATTCAATCTTATCATTTTAAAAGCGTTATAAAATCCGAATTCAATAGCCAAGCCCATTTCGGTGGTCTCATCTTTGCGGTCGTAAGGCAGAAAATAAATCTATTAAATTAAATGACATAATTATTATAAAAAGTGGCATTTTAAAGGTGTCTTTTCGAAAAAGATACTTTTGTGTGTAAATTTTAACGGCCAAATCGCAGAAGCTTATTGAACGACAATTAAAGTGTTACATGGGGGATGCGATGGCTTAAGTCTCCCATCTGGCGCCAGTTTATGGCTCCATTAATACACAGTTAACCCGAGCTTTTGCCCTTTTATAGTACACAAAAGCGCAAAAACACAAAGCATAAAAACACACGGTGCTTTTTGATTTTGAGGCAAAACATGGCAATTTAGCCTTTGGTTGATGATTTATCGCTCTCCCATTTTTCGACAGCCAAATGCTAATGTTTCCCAAACGAGACGATGCTCTCTCATTTGTTTCCATTATCCGAAATTTATTTGGTTCTGCACAAGTGAACGATATTTGGATCTGCAAAAACCGTGGCAGAATTCGATAAATAATGGCGATTTCAATCATTTTATCCGCATTCTAGAATAACAATTTTATTCCAACCCCAATCCCCCCAAGTCTATGTAGAAATTGCAATTTGGATATTTACGCCAAATCAGAATGTCGATCAAATTCTATTTGTAAATGGCTTTGTGCGAATTTCATAACATGTTAATTTATTGATTTATTTTGCAATGTTTTATTGATTTTGGAAAGAGGCAAAAAACGTTTCGCTTGACAACATTTATTTAGAAATAATATTATAACAATGAAATATTTCGCACAATATATATTGAACTGAGATCAATCCAAGTATACGAAGTTAAATCAATAAATCCTGGTTTTATGTTTTTTAAATAATCTCCCAGTATTAAATAAGTATTTTTACCAATGAAACCCTATAAAAATCATCCGATAGTAAAATTTACAAATTAAAAACGAGTAGTTCTATATAGTGATATATAGAAGCATGAAGACGACTTTCTAGATAGAAAGTCCTGCTTCCAAAACTATTATATAATAACACAATGATTATAGCCCTTATTTACATATAAAATATATGAATAAGATCATTGTCCAGATGCAAAAAAACGTGTGATTAGGTATGGAGGGGAGTCATCCGTACCTCCACGAAATATGCCCTAGCTCTCACTACCTAACACCAATTCTGACCTTATCTAACTTATTGATTTCAATATAGAAATTTCTTTAAAGGGCCTGGGGAACGGATAAAAGTGTTATTAGACCAGACCAGCCATTCAGCACCGCACACTAGGACAATATAGGCATGGTCACTTTAGAGGAAAGATTCAATGTTAGTTATATGAACTGTTAGTGTAAATTACTAGCTATATTTGGACTATAGCAATCATGAGAACATGTGAGGGTGTTTACTCCCTACACCGATAACAATCAATTAAATATTTTTGTTTCAAATAGTTAATAAAAATTTAAATCAGTATAAATAGTAAATTTCTTTTACTTTCCAACCATTTTAATGAGTATCCAGAAATAAATTACTACTGCAGAGGGGAATAGTAATTCATCCATGGCCATTGAAAATTTAATAAGATCTTCATTCATTTGGCCATCGCAGGACTGGTGTAGAGAGATAATTAGGCGGTGAAATATCTGCTAGCATAAGATTCTGGCCATTCAGACATCATTGAGCTATCCAAAGTGCTGCCCATAATTCTCTCTCTTTATCTCTCTGTTGAAAAAGCTTGGAAAGCTGCTGGTAGTTCTCATTAAATTGAAGGACTTTATCGTTTGAATAATTTCTTAATTAAATTTCCATGATATTGAGAAGAGATGCCTTGGGACGTGGCTGATGACCTGGTTAATAAGATTTGGACCGTTTTCACGTCATTGAGTGTTCAAGAAATGGATATTTGAATTCCTTTTGGTCAATTAAAGGGCTATCAGGGCTTTTCATCGATTTGCTTTTATGATTTTCATTTTGCAAAATTTAATAACAGTTTTGCGTTATGGTGGACTCGTGGAGAACGTTGATGGTGTCTAAGTATCGGACGTGACTTGGATGGGAACGTGGAATTTCCTACCGCAACCATCATCGGACATCGCAAATCCTTAAATGGCGTCGTGCTTGTAAAAGTAAATCGCCGGGCATCTCTTTCTCCCTGATAAAGCAGAATGCGGGAAATTAAAATAAAATTGTTTACGAATATCGAATACAAATGCGACATTTTGCAATTTTGCGCGCAAACATTCTACGTGTGTGTGCGCCTGTTTGTGGGTTTCGTCGCCATGGGACCTGCCTTTTCAACGAAATTTTTAGATTTCACTTTGAAATGTTTAACGTGATTTATATGTATATTTTTAAAATGGCAGCATTTGCAGTTTTTGCTAAAACCATTTACACTCCATTTATTTCGGTGTGAAATATCTCCGGTGGCAATTCACAGGAGAAATGTTACACAAAATCGTAAAAACTAAAATACTCAAAACATGTTGCACGTTTTAAATTATAAAATAATATTACAATTTTCAAAAAATGTATCATTAAGACCCAAGTCATGCCGATTGTTTGTTGTTGTTATAACCTGACCATTGATGACGTCTTAATCGCCATGTTAAACTTCATTTATGTTTTGATTTGTGTGATTAAAAAAATACTTTGAGTTGAGTGAGAAAATACTTATAAGGTAATTACGTTTGTGAAGTAAGTACCTAACAGAATATTATTGTGTGTTTAAATGAATAAAAAAAAAGTTGTTTTGTGCCGAAATGCGGAAATAATCGCAAAAGTTAGTTTCTTTGTATTTCCATTAAATAATAAAGAAATAGTGTAAATTTCGTAATGTTAAGAGTATAGTCAACACAAAAAATATGTGATTATTTTGAATCA
>JXOV01004708.1:0-12318 GCA_001014945.1 Clogmia albipunctata
TTGTGCTCTTTTGTCGAGAATCACTTGCATCGTCTGACCGTTGCTATAATGATTTTTTGAAGCAGCTCGTGTAATATGAGACATTTTATTTCTATTTTGTTTAGCACAATAACATTTTATGTGTTCATTTCAACTGTACTGATAATTCATTATCGATCTCTAATTGAGTTTTTTCATCAATATAACTAGTATTACGTCGAACATTAATATGGCAGTGGGCATTATCATCGGATTGAATAATAATATTGAGATCTTTATTTTCAATATCCTGTATGACTGCTTAGGGGTTCTCTCAATCCAGGAGACAACATCAATCCGTTCATCAACACTTTATTTCTGGCTAAGTTACCACATCCATATGTTTTAACTCGTTTTTCTTTCGTTAGTGTTTTTAAATCAGGTGACAACCATTTTTTGGCACTTTATTTCGTTTATATTCTTACCTGCCGGTAAGAACTTGTCCTTGAATATTCGAACGCTTAAATAATTGGGCTAAATGTTTCCACTGTTGAAGGTTGTGGCTATAACGTTTCTTCTTCTTTATCTGATTCTTCTTTCAATTTGGGTTTGAAGGGACTCCTGACCCTCGTGTTTTAGTTTTGACTGCTTTGATTAGAGAATAACTTCGGTCGGCAATAAACCTCGTTTTCATCCCAATTACTCACAACTTGGGGAGGATCTACGGTCTGTGAGTGGCTTCTTTTTTTACCACTTCTAGTTGCTTCTCTGGTTTTTTACACATTTTCGCTGGTATGATATTCATATTGTATTATCTCATTGGAAGATCTAATATTCAATCATAACAATGGAAGAGTCATCTCTGTTAGCAAGGGTAGTTCAAATCAAAGATTCAAAAAGTTTTATTCAATAAATACAATGTGAAACTTAATTGATAACAGTTATTTTTTAATTCCACAGGGTGCACTTGCCTATCCCTTTCTCTATCTTAGTCTAAGGAAAACCTTATATAAACTTTGATAAGGTCTTATTTTTTAACGAAAGTTGCTAACTATGCAACTTTTCCTATAACAGTCACGGGTGTGAATCCCAGAAACTATCGTTCAGTCATTTGCTCAAGACGGAAAAAACTTAACACTTAAAACAAACCGGAACTAAACTTAACTTATTATAAAACTATGCTTTTTAACAGTTGGTATCGTCCGCTATCAGTATTGGTTCCAGTTCCTGGTTGCAATCATTTCCTATGGTAATTGAAGTCTCTACTACTTGCAAACCTTGGATCGTGTTCCAGAGAATAATAAGGAATATTTAGCAAATTAGTTAGCGTTCTAGCAATAATTCTTTTTTTGGATAATTTTCGGTGTTTGTATAATTAAATAGATTTACATGAATCTCTTGTCTATAAATAAAGCAGCCAAAAAAGTTGGTTTTTGAACAACACCTTTTTTCTGTAGTCCGTTCATTACATCCAAGGCAGGCTGGACTCCATCCTCCATTAAAGCATCGGTCTCAATTTCACATTGCAACCAATCTCTGTAAAAGTCCACATTATACAATGCTGACTCTGGAACAATTTTGTAGCGGTTGACAAAGGTTTAAATGCCGAAATGAAGTTATTGCAGACGAACCAATCAAAAGTCTTCGGAAATATACCCGACAATTTATAGCGAAATCCGGTTAATACGGATACCATATCATATGTGGAATTCCATCTCGTGCAGACATCGAGGTAGATATGGGAAGGGCGGATTCTATTCTCTTTTGCACTCTGAAATAACTTCTACCTTTTCTTCTATATGGCTATTGGGTGCCGAGCCGGTGCTTTAACCTCAACACTAAATTTTATAATGGCCCTTACGAGCGACCGAATCTGTTTTTACCGGCGATTCATCATTTGCGGAACAGTGAAAAATCTATTAGTATTAATTGGTTTTAGAACATTGCAGTTAAGGGTATTATGTTGTGGATGGAGTCTCTGTCATTTGATGGTTTTAAATAGCTGTCGAAGTTCATCTACAGTTAAAAAGAAGATCAACTCAGAGTGTGGTACCCTTATAATAATAATGCAGACAAAATTACTTTAAGCCAGTTCTTAGTAAAGATATTTGCCAATAATCTAAAATTATGGTATGATTTTTGGGAAAATCTTATTTTTTCTTTCGTGTAGATGGTTCTGGTGAGCCATCAGGTACCAGGTACTACCCACTAGGGATTTGAGGATATTCGTTCTATTTTATTTTAGACTCGGCCTTGGATGTTTTTGACGTGGGGGCCGAAAATGAACATGTTAGTAAACGCCACGCCTAGTTTTTTGGGTTACTTGACAGTGGGTAGTTGTGATCCATTTATATAGAGGTCTAGGGTTGTGTTCACTACCTTCGTCCATGATGTGAAGATCGTTGCATACGACTAAAGAACTGAGATCCTAAGGCTGCGGCATTCGAAGAATCTTACCAGATTATCCAGGTATGGATTTAGTCTATCACAAAGTGGCCCTATGTATGAGCTTGAAGCCAGTACTGTACAGTCGTCAGCGGAGGAAACCATTTTTACTACGAGAGGGGAGGCTCTGATAACTTCGATATGTAGAAGTTGAATAACAACGGAGATAGAACCCCTCCCTGGAGAACTCCCAGTTTCACCTTCCAAGGTGGATGAGCTGATTTGAAATTCAACTAATTCAACAATCGCCGGATCCGTTTTGTTGGTTTAATTTTCACAATTCCGGATTCAACCGAATCTTCTTTAGATAAATTTCTGTTATCATTTCTAATGGCGTTCCAATGCTCTTTTAATTTTTCTTGCATTATATTGGAACTAAAAGATTCTTTTAATTTATTTCGTCTTCAACTTAAAGCAGCTTTTTAAATCCTGGAGTTTATGTTTGGCATTAAAGTCTGCACCAACTTTGAATTTACTTCCAAGGGATTTAAAGAAAATCCTTGGTTTGGAGGGNTATAGAAGTCACTGATGTTTATACAAGCACTTTTATGTTAATGAGTGCCTTTTTCATGTGGCTATACATTTTTATCCAAAATGGATGTTTCATCCTGGTTTTTATGTGAGTAATGTATGATGTGTAGTTGGAGAAATGCATGTGTGTTCTGGTAATATTCAAGTTTCACACAAGAGCATAATGCCTATTTCATATTGAGACAGGTATTCTGAGAGTTCGAGCGTTCTGAATCAACTGCCATTGGAATTTCATAATCCGATGATAATTCTTCGAATACGACCTAATAAGTACATCAAATTGACACTTATAAGACGAAGTTTTGTAGTAACCCGAATCTCGTAAACCAGGAGCTTCATCATTTACGGAACAGTGAAAAATCTCTAGTAGTATTAATTGGTTTTGGAACACTGAATAATTAGTTCAGGGTGTTATGTTGTGGATGGAGTCTCTCTCATCTGATGATTTTATATAACTGTTAAATTTCATTAGGTGTCAGCAATTCGAAACTCGTGAATAATGCAGACAAAATTAATTTAAGCCAGTTCTCGGTATAGAAGGCTGTTTTGAAATTTTGCAATTATTATTTTGAAGAAAACCATAACTTTACCCTTTACTCTTGCATTGCCTATCTTATGAAAGGTAATATATAAAAACTAGTATCTATTATTAGAATAATATATAATTAAACTCACTTTACCCAAATTTTCTTGTTTGTTGCACAAAATACATCTACCCGTCGACCTGTGTGATCTCTTTAAGCTTTTTTATTTAACAAATTTCTTATTGTTTTGAATTCGATTATAGAAAAGATATGTTTCATTATTTGCATTTTTTTTATCTTGAGATTATTGAAGGCATTACTAATGAAAATGACGAATCTTCAACAACGGCGGCTAGTGTAATTCCTTTCCATTTGAGTGATGCATGTTATAAGTGTTGCGATTTCAATCATATTGTAAAAAAACTTAAGGCAACCAAATAACAACCACATTTAAAAGATGAAATATAGATTTATTTTAAAAAAGCATTAGATCTAATCTATTATCTAGTCCCACTCCCAAAATTATTCTAAATATTGAAATTGCTGTTTTTATTCTACTTCATCTGATTGTTGGTGAATAATTTCGGTTATTAATCAAAATAAAATAAATAAATCTTTTGAAAATATATATTAATTTTCTCAAATACTTGTTGCTACTTTTTAAATACCCTGCACCAGAAATAAATGCCAAAACTCCTAAAGGCGTAAAACGAAATAAATCAAATAAAATGTTATCAACAAAACTTTTACGATATTATCGATCCTGCTCAGCTTCCCATGGTCTATGCAGAAGTGGTTTAGCAATACTTTGGTAATAAGTTGATCTAGTGGGACCTGGATAAGCTCCAAATGGTTCTGGTGAGCTAGTTTATTTTCATATTCAAGGTAGAGGTCGTACCGCTAAGGATTTATTGTTTTATGGTAAGCGGTAGAGTTTGGTTTTATGATCGGTTCTACTTCAACGTTCTTTATCGCTCAACTAATCATACTATACAATACATACAATAATTACCAGATTTGTTATTTATACTGTTTGGATTTTTTTTAAATTATTATTTTTTGTGGGAATATTACCCTTATCGTCACAATCTTCAGGACATAACAAGAGTTGGAAGGTAAAGGGGCAAATGTACAGAGCTGTAGGATTACATAAGCTTAAGTGTAACATAATATATAACGTAGGATGATCTTCATATGGTTGGATCCACGCAAATAGCTCCGGTAGAAGAGTTCAGTCTCCTGATTCTGCTTGGACCGTCCTCCATCAAGACAGCTCGCACACAAGGATTTGAGTGAGGAGACAGTTTTTGTATATATTTCGCCCTCAGTTTGTCGCCAATGGAGTTGAGTTGTTTGAGGTGTAGGTCCCTAAAGATAGAGTGTGTTCGTACGTACAAAGGAGCGTGTTTAGAATATTTGNCTCCATCAAGACAGCTCGCACACAAGGATTTGAGTGAGGAGACAGTTTTTGTATATATTTCGCCCTCAGTTTGTCGCCAATGGAGTTGAGTTGTTTGAGGTGTAGGTCCCTAAAGATAGAGTGTGTTCGTACGTACAAAGGAGCGTGTTTAGAATATTTGATTCCAAAAAATGGTTAGGAAGTGTGTCCATTCAAATCGGTTATGTTAATTTTAAAAACAACTAAAATAATTTATCAAGCAAACCAAGGAGTATAAAATTATTTTTATTGCATTTCAAGTTTTTATTATTGATTTTAAACATGATTTTTATCTTGATTTTTATTGTATTGATAACGAAGATAAACTATAATAAACTGAGTATTTATTTTGTTTATGTCAGAATTATGAAAAAAAGTTTGAATTTCTCTGAAATGTTAAGTCCAGTAATATCAATTTAAAGAGTTAAAACAACACTTGTGTAATTCACGGTGGTGATTTGTTGGGATTTGTCTGACCCCTACCGGTCGATTAAATAATAATAGTAATTACAATTGCTAATGTTCACAAAATTAGTTAAACCCGTAAGAATTTAATGTTTTCGAATTTAAGATTGGGTGAGTCCCTATTATTAAGGAGTTTGCAGAGTTCCTCGTCTTTTTCCAGAGTCTCAGAAGTATTCTTAAGAATGTGGAGTTAGTCAGTGGGTGTTGAGGAGATCCTCGACAATCCATCTCCTGCCACGTTCTCAGAGCCTTTGATATATTAGATATCCGTAGTAAATTGGGATATGTAATTGATTTGTCGGGCTTGACGAGGAGGACGTTCCGTTTTAGTAGAGAATATAAAAACTAGGGGCTTGTGATCCGTAAAGACGNCACCTCTAGTTGGTAACGAAATTGTTTGATTGATAGGTATATTGCCAGAAGCTTTCTGTTAAACATACTATATATTCTTTGAGTCTGATTGAGCTAACGAGAGAAGAAACAGATGGGTTTTGGAATGCCGTTCTGACGTTGTTGGAGGACGCTCCCTCACCAGCTCAAAATCTGCTTCCGGATCCGAATGTGCTAAGAGAGTGGCTTGGGGAAGGGCATTTTTTCAGTTCTTCAGTTGAAGCGACACCGCACAAAAGATTTATACTCTTAGAAGTCGACGGGATCAGCACATTGCTGTCGTCACACCCTTTGTATGGAGCGCCCTCCACAATCCAGTTTGCCCTCTCGGGCGTCACCCTCTTGCCGGATTCCCTTGATCCATTTATGTGCCTTCGTATGGAGTCCAATTCCAAGATTACCAGATCCTTTTCAGGAATTATTAGCCTTATTTCTCGAACTTTAACCGAAAATTTTATCTCTTCAGTGAAAAAAATCTCCAATTTCCCTGCGCTCACCTCCTCTGCCTCTTTTGGCCATTCTCTCACAACTTCATTCTTCCTTCTTTCGTTACACTTCTGTAAATTCAGTTTTTTCTTTAAAATCTCGATCCTTCCAACGAGCAATCTCTTCTTTTGTTCGAAAGCTTCTCTCTCAGTTTTTAGACAATCAATTTTTGCCAACAAAATATTTCCATTTTTTTTGTAAAATTGGTCTATATTAAGAACAATAGTAGTTTAAAATAGAACCCTCCATCGCATCGTGCCGGTGGACCCCTTACACGTGTAAAACTGTTAAAATCCAAATAGCTGTATAAACTACCAACCAACACATATGTGGAGAGGATCTTAAAGTCATTGCCAGTCAGGATGGATAACTTTTAAAAGTGTATAGCAGAGGTGCTTGAATATTTACCTCTCCAAGGGAGAGATACGGAGTCAAATATAGAACGCTTTTCCTAAAGTGCGTTTTTAAGGTCCACGGTATACTGAGAATACTTTCTGTACTTAGAACTATGAGCAGCATCCAGGTCGCTTCTGTCAAAATTGATGGCAGTATGGGATTGTAGAGCAACAATATCAGGCTTACACCAGTCATCTTTTATGGCAATGAAAGGCTCAACATTGACACAATAGCCTTTATTCCGCATCTACTTTGCAACGTATGTAGTAACTGCAACGTGTCTCTTTATTTTCGAATTCTAGGCTTTTTAGCATTGTTGAAGCATATTGTTTAACGTCTCAATTTTTCAGCAGCCAGCTGATTTTTACAAATTTGGTTTGAAAAAAGGCGGTTGATGAATTTTGAATTAAACCACCACAAGCTTTTAGGTCGATGAGAAATGATGCAAAGAAGACCAGAGGAACATATCGAGAAATAAAGCAGACTCGAAACATCCATCAACTGACCTGAAGGCACGTCGATGAGAATTTATATCTATTTAATTGCTGTTACGAGAATACCCAAATAAATTGAAATCTTACTCTAGCTACTTTTATTCATCGGGCATGCTCTCTGAGTTCCTATCCTTATTTTGAAGTCTCTGGGCTTTGTCTGGGAAAAAGAAGACCTCATACCGATTGCTCTTCTTCCGGCCGTGTCTTTATCATCATTGTTCTCAGATCGTATTTTTAGGATTGAATTTAAAAAAGCATGAATGTTGGACTTATTATATATTTGTTCCTTCTATCTTCTTAAGGTTGGATTAAGAACCAGTCTTTAAATTCACGAACGCTTGAGTTCAATGTCTTCATTGGTGATGGTTGTGCTTGTAACATTTCTTCTTCTTTATCTGATTCTATACCGTTCTTTGAATTTGTGTGTGAAGGGACTCCTGATAATTGTCTTTTATTTTTGACAGTTTTGACCCTTCGGTCGGTTAGAAACTGTAACGATTAGGAACTGGGGGTTGTGGTGTTACTACTAGCCGTTATTGACGACTGAACAAGAGTAGTTTGAGGTGCGTCAAGCCTGGGTATTTATTCATTTAAAACACAATAGAATAATATTTACAATAATATACATAAAAAGTTGAAAAGGAGGGAAAAGGAGTTATTGAAGGAGAGGAGCAATGTTGGAAAAACAGGAATTGCTCCTCGGGTATTTGGATGTAGTGGTGAACACTACAAAACCATATTTTCATTCCAATTTTTAATGCGCTTACAATTTTAGGGGGATCTGCCTTCTGTGGGTGGCATCTTTTTCTAGGCTTGGCAGAATTTCTTCCTCTCTTCCATCACGATTACTTGTTCATCATTTTTTTGGCTTTTCTATGAATTCTTGCTTTTCCGTTTTTATAATTGGTGGGGTGTCCGTCTGAACCGCCGGATGTGAAGCAGCCAATTTTAAATTTTTTTTCAATTTGCCCAACACCGCCTCCTGTTCTTTCAAAGAGTACACAAGGATTGTCGATCCGTTTGCGCCTCCCAACTTCAGCTTAAGGCCGAGAGAGTCGATAATTTTCACCAGATCCCTATGATTAAGTGCTGTTACAATAATATTATTTATCTGAGGGCGGAAGACCTTCCCAGCCAAGGGTTCAGGAGTCCCCATGGGGCCAGTTTTATCCGATGAACTAGGACCAGCTGATCCTGGAGCGGAAGTCTTAGGTGTTGGGGTATGTTCCACCTCCATCACTTTACCGTTGTTGAGGTTTCTAACCTCCAGAAAGAAATATTCGGTACAGTTGAAGAAAAGAGGGATCCGAACTTTGTACGAATCACTATGCACAACCAAACACCTCCAACTTGACTCTTGCTCGTCTCAGGGATATGATTTACTCAAATGAGTGCTAAAAACAGACACTGTGCTACTTGGCGCCTATGAGACCAGTTTTTTATCTCCCTAGCCAGTTTGCGTTCTACTTTAAAGTCAATTAGACCATGTTATTTAAAAGCACTCTTCAACACACTTTATGACATGAATTCACAGTTCGATAAACTCCAACTGATTAATTCAACACTTTCAAAAATTAAACACAGAAATATCACGGATTTAGGGGAAGTATGTACAAATTGGCATGGTGTTTTGTTTTTGGATCATAAATCTTTATGGGTTGCACACAACAACATCATATTAAACAGTAACCAGCACTTGTCTCCTCAGATCTTCGCTGTCCTTTTTCCTGTTGGATCTCTTTTTTTCTTCTTTTCGATTTCCATTGGTTCAACGGGAATGTTCTCCTTTTCCCTGTTGGATGTCTTCTTTTTCTTGTTCGTTTTGATTTTAAACGGTTTAACGTAAGTGTGGCTGCTTTTTAAGTTTGCCGCATTGCAGGAATGATTCGGGGTTCAACGGCACCGGTATTTCGGAGAGGTCCAAGATGAGCCTCTTCATTCTTTCCTTTGGTGTATCCCTGGGAACGAGGTGAATGTTCTTTTCGGGCGTACGAGGGCACTCCATCTCATCGAATTTGTCGTCACAATATAACCACAACTCCATTTTGATTTAAACTGAATTGATCCGGGGAGAGGTGCGGCTTTTTATCCTTTTTGGAATGGTTTATCCCTGTTTACCTCTGAATAGTTTAGCTCCGCCTCATTTGGGCGATCACTTATATGTGTCAGGTGTTTCTCACCTATATCCACATGTGTCAAAAGAAGTGGCCCACTTCAAATTTTAGCTCCATCTCCACAATTGAGTGCTTTTCAAAACTAGATTTCGCCCGTACAAATTGACGGGTAGAATTCGAGGCCATATCCAAAGTAGCGCCATGCTATTATACTTCCTATTAATTGAAAAGGGTTTTATTTTAAAACAATATTGAGAGACTCCATTTAAATCAAAACAAAAATTGAATTTTGTCCTCAAAGTAACCTAGATCCCGTAGAGAGGTGCTTGTTTTCTGTTTCACTTAAACATCCTCACCAGAAAACGAGTAATTTGTTCGGTAGAATTATGTTTTATCATTTAAATACGATAGTTATTTTTTCGGCTACTTTTCCATTTCGACAATTGTTTATAAAGTATAGACGCTTTTAGTGTAAATTATTTATTGGCCTTAAATTATTAATCATTCGTCGTTCGAATGACCTTTTTTAATGTTTTATAATTTATATACATTTCATATTTTACAAAGTAGAAGAAGGAGAAAGAAATGGAGTGATAGGGTAAAGGTTGCACTACATGCAATGGAGAGCAATCCTATTTATCGAACACTAAAGATATAACACCCTCAATCTATTCTACGGGGTTTTTTCCCCAATCTGACTTCTTTTTTATTTAAGGAAATTCTTTTCTTTATTTTTAAGACTTTTTGCAGCGTTTTAGTTTTTGTTTGTAATCATATATCATATTCTTTGAACTGATTCATATAGCTAATATTAGGTTTACAGATAAAGATTCTAAGCTCCTAAAACATAGGCGTTGTCCTTCAGTTTGTCAGAATCCCATCTCATTGTTTTTATTTCTCTTTTATTGGATGTTGCCAGTCTTTGTCTAAATTTGCTTTAACTAGAAAGTGGTCTGAATAACAATTAGCGCCCCTATAGCTTCTTATATCGAGAACAGAAGTAGCAAAACTTCGGTTGATGAGCATATGGTCAATCTGGTTACCTCTATTAGTCTCTGGTATTTTCCACGTTATCTTATGGATGTTTTTATGCGGGAAGGATACACTACTTAACCAAAGGCGTATCCCGTCATCATTTATTTGATGGAGAGAATTAAGTACTCCAGTTTGCTTAACAAAACTTTATCATCCAATTTCCGCATTTAGGCCCTTCACTATGATTATCATGTATGTTTGGAAGGTTTTATCTAAGTATTCGTAGAAGTTGTTCTTTTCTTCTTCCTCACTTTCTTCTGTAGAAGCATACACACGTACTAATGTGAAATTTTCCCTTTAGCTTAAGAAGCCTTAATATAATATAAATGGATTCAAAACCCGCGACGTACTTTCATTTTTTCATCTTATTTTTTGTAAAGCAGCGATTTCGATTCTGTATTTTATCTGTTCATCAGTTATTTCAACTAGCTTATCAGCTTAAATCATCTTCAATACATTCTTGGCTCCAATTCGAAAATCATTGTGTTTGAATTTGTTCATGGGTCTATATTGTATATTCCGTTCCATTTCTATCCGAGGCAAATTTTAAGGTATCATCTAGTCCAGAGATTGGTGATAATTGCCCAACTCACCTCACTTATTCCTTTCACTTGACACTATCTTTAATTAACTTTTGTTGAGATTGAGGATTGAAGTCCAGTGTGCGATTTGTTTGATGTTTCGGTCTTTCTCTCCACGATGATAAATGCAGTCCGAAACTGGACTCTGGTTTTATAATGTTGTTCAAACGAGTTTGTGTGTGCGTTGAGTTGAAAACTGTTTTAATTGGTACAAACAAATATTCTATTTAAAGTTAAAGCTTGTTGTTGTTGTAGTTAGGGTGGCAATGCACTGCGACCTTAGGTCTATTGTACCCCCTGGTGCTTAGTCCTGATCTGCCGTCGGTTTATACTGAGTCCTCAAGTCCAGTTGCTTTTAGGAAGCGCAATAGGCAGGTTAGTTCAGTTGTCGCTATTTGCTCTTGGTGCTAGTGCTAAACAGTCCTAGGTTAAAGCTTGGAAGGACTTTTTGCTATGGATTGATCTCTGATGTTTAATAGTTGAAATTTCAAATCTTATATGTTTTTACAAAATGTTGTGTTAATTAAAAATAAGTTTTATATCATAACCGAAGCAAAGGTCAATGTTTGTATTTCGACAAACATTCCATAATTGAATAAATAAAAAAAAATTTCATTTTAATATTGGTCATTATAATCGTCTTTGTTGATTATAATGGCACAGTTAAAAGTTTTATTTTAGTCTGAAGAGAATAATTAAATTTTTAATAATTTTTAACTAAACGGAATTCATAAGAAAAAATAAACTAAAGAAACCAAATTTTTAATAAAATAGAGAATGCGTGGATAAGTCAATATTTACAATATTAAAGAAGTTCGGTTATCAATTGTTATAATATTAATATTTCAAAAAGATATTGTTATACAATATAGTATAAATATCTTATCCTGTTTCAGTCTTTAACAATATTTTGATAATTTTGTTTACAGCTTAGTATGCTGTATGTTCTTTATTTTATGGATCATTTTATTCGAAAGAAACTTTGTGCTCATCAAACTGTTCTACTTCACATTGGAACTCGGTAATTTTCATGCCCAAAACTGTTTAGAAATTTCATTACAACTTTTCTTTTTTCGTTCCTCCTCTCAANGTTTACAGCTTAGTATGCTGTATGTTCTTTATTTTATGGATCATTTTATTCGAAAGGAACTTTGTGCTCATCGAACTGTTCTACTTCACATTGGAACTCGGTAATTTTCATGCCCAAAACTCTGTTTAAAAGTTTCAGTACAACTTTTCTTTTTTCGTTCCTCCTCTCAACCAAAACCATACAATGGTACTTATTTTCTATATCTCATCTTTCAGTAAGAAAACGTGTTTGTACTAGGAATATAATTCAAACATCAAGTGGTACCATAAACTGCTATTAGGATCCTATTTCCTATATCCAAAAAAGTTTATCTTAACTTAATCCTGACAAAATGGTGACCGGTATCGCTGTTTGCGTCTCTTCTATTTTTA
>JXOV01004709.1:5316-22250 GCA_001014945.1 Clogmia albipunctata
TGGCTTAAAACAACCCTTGTGTTTAATACTGCCCTATCTTATCAACCTTGTTGTATAAATAACTATTATTTTAATCAATTGTTAAAATTTCGAGTAAATCGGTATTGCCATTTTTTAATTGCATTAATAATAAGGATAACTTCCTCATTTGACTGACATTTCAGCCTTTCGTGTTACTTTTTAATGTTTGAAGCCTTTAAGTAATCGTAATAGATCAAGTTTTGGGAATAACTTTAGAAGAAGGTTTGAAGTGGAGATTCCGGACCGA
This sequence comes from Clogmia albipunctata, assembly GCA_001014945.1. Lineage (NCBI taxonomy): Eukaryota > Metazoa > Arthropoda > Insecta > Diptera > Psychodidae > Clogmia > Clogmia albipunctata. The sequence goes on from JXOV01004709.1 coordinate 5,585, forward strand.
GCCGCTTGGTCCGGGTTACATGAACACAGAAACCCTAATTCCCTAATATGGTACACGGATGGATCTAAGATTGAAAAAGGCCTAACTGGTATTGGGATATATGGTCCAAATACCAGGATATCAGAATCCTTAGGCAAGTGGCCAAAGTGTTTGAAGCTGAAATCATAGCAGTCACCAAGTGTGCTGGTACTATTATCAACCAAACGCCAAGAGGTATGAAAATTATAATCTATTCCGACAGTCAAGCTGCAATCAAGGTCACGTCAAATAGATTCACAACTCGTCCAAGAGAGCTACAACATCCTTCAAAACCTGTCGGTATACAACATACTATCTGTTGGGTGCCGACCTAAAACTAAATTTGGACAGTGCACAATAGATCTTTACAGATCGCAGTGCAGGTGCCATTGGGCACAATCTTAACTATTATTATTAAGTTTTAGGAATACGGAGAAAGGGCCAGAAGATTGTACCGTAATTCGACAAATTTGACAACGGGACGAAAGTTTAGGCATAGGAAAGGTTTGTTATTTTAGATTTAATTTTTTCGAGACAATAAACGTAGATTATACTTTGCAAATCCCTGCAAATTGAAACCCTTTCTTTTCCGGAGCGTTTAATACCTTCAGTAAACTTTTGCCAATTTTTTTGCATAGTTTCGTTTGATTTTGGTCTATAGTTGGTATAATTGAACAATTGATCTACCAATAGTTACGGAATAATAAAAAAACGTTTAATCAGTATAAACTTTAATCAGAATCAAACACTGCTTTGAAGTGGTTTCGGAACTATATTCGCGGACAAGCACCCTTATAAACAGCATTTACTGGCTCTTTAATTTTTCACCATGAACCTCCCAAAATCAAGATCCAAATATTCTATCGAAAGCGTTCTTTATTTTTGTTTCTTCTAAAATGTGCCGAAACTACACGTCCGATTTTGCTGAAGTTTTGACAGTTAATTTATATAAAGATGCTTGTAATGATCCAGATGTTTTGTAAAAGCAATGTCACGGATCTGAGAACTTTTCAGACTATCCTCGCAGGAATATATAATGAACGGTTTTATATGTACTTCTTATAAGCAGTTCTTGTATCTCAAGACAGAAGGAGAATTAATATAAAATTAATTTTAGATTGGTGAATTTATATAAAGAAAATATTTTTACAAAGAATGGTATAAATAAAATTTTTGTGGGAAGAGTAATCAAGGATATAATCCAAAAATAAATCGTTGAAAAAATTACACAAAAATAATTTTAATGAAAAAGCGACTGTCTCTAATTTTCCCTCATATGAATGAATTATCTTATTTCAAATGAAAAGAATTTCATTTAAATGGTTTTTTGTTCGCAATAAGATTAAAAGGAAAAAGCATTCATTTTGCCAGTCAATGTCACAAGTACTCGTATTAAGCTGTTGTCTGCTTTTTACCTTGGCTTGAAAGCAGATTACGGTCCCTTGGTCGGTTTCTGGTGAAGAAATTAAACAGATGTGGCGTTTTGAAGTCATAGCCATGAACCGTAATCTGACTGCTAATGAAATACGTAGTGAGAATGAAAAATTCAGTTATAATCGAATAAAAAATTCATAAAACTGAATTCATTCAAATTTACTTTCGCTCTTTTTTATAGAGGGTACGAGAGAAAGCGAGGGCTGGTTGGTGGTTGTCGTCGCTTGTCGTGTCATTGGAATGAATATTATTTGCCCAGAGTGTAGCACAATTATCGTTATGAGAAGCAGAGATCGCATAAAAGATTCATTATACATTTATTCATCCTTTTTTGTTCTTTTCCAGAGATAGAAATAGAATTTAGTATGAATTGTTCCTACGTCAGTGAAATAAACAAAGGGAGCAATTTGCGGTATTAAGCCCCCATTTGAAAGGTGCGTAGAAATTCTCCATTCCGTCTTTCCTTCCTTACCTACTAACCACCCTCTCAATTTACTTGTCAATTGTTGGAATGCTGGTGTTATTGTCTTTGGTGCGAAATAAGTAAGTACTTTATTTTTGCGTGTTGAAATTTCTCCGTCTTTTTTTGTTCATTTTCACCTGACCCTTGCAATAAACACATTAGACGTAATTTCAGGGCCAAATACCACTCGCAAAATTTATCTCCAAGACGTGGCGATATAAAACCATAAAGTGATGACGGACGCGAAAAATGACAAAATGGAAACATTGCAAATATTTTTATTTCCTCATTCATCTCGATGAGTATTAATAACAAAAGTTATAAGTCGAAAATCATAACAATTTCTCTCTTTTTATTTATAATTTACATTGTATCTAGAATATAGTTGTATGAGTTATGGAACAGCCTGTTTTGCCTGGGTTTTTATGAAACACTTAATCGATGAAAGCCCACTTACAGTACCATTTAAATGATTAGCACCACTTTTTAATGTCCAGCTCTTTTGCCAAATTTTTTGGTTATTTATTGTAGACATCATGTTCTTCCTTTTCAGGTTTAGTTGACTTTTCACAAATCGAAAAAGAACACTGGAAAAGTCTTCAGATGCTTTTTGTATTGGTTAGTTAGTAGCATATTTGACAGTTATATTTTTTAAATTTTTCTGCCTTATAAAAAGCTCTTTTAGTGTGAGACTGTGAGTGACTAGCGATGGCAAAAACCATCATTTTTAAATTTTCGGCTGACTTGTATCAGTTTTTCATAATGATTAGTCAGCTGAGTTACGCCAATACATCATTTTTAATTTTAAAAAACCGTTAATTATTAAACTAAAATAAAGCAATTACAAAAATACATATTTATATAAAAATTTAAAGAAATTCCGAATTTAAACTATGCATTGGTCATATAATAAATTTTATTTTATTTAAGTTCAGCGGCTTTGAAAAAAAAACAAACATATTGTACTCCAAATCTGATTAACGATAAAGAGAGTTCGATTTAAAGTGATCACTAACTGATAGATAAAACAAGCATTGGCCAAAAACGTCACTTCAAATCATTTCAATCTTTGGTTGACTTGCATCAGTTCAGTAATGACTAGTCAGCTTAGTTACGTCAATTTTAAATTAAAAAAAAAAACATGTGAAGAGTATTCATATATGCAGAATATATTGGAGAGAAAAGAATGCAAAATGGATTGTCAATCATTAAACTGATGGATGAAGATTTGGAAAGATGTTGATCGCATGGGCGGAAAAGGATTGCAAAATGACATATGTTCAGACTCGACCGTGATCCACGTCATTCAGTCTTTTGCCAAAGCAATTTTTGATAGATTAATTTAGAGTTTTACTTGTATTAAATGAACACATGATTTTTGCTATAAATCCAATACAAATTTTAGTTTTTAATAGTTAGTTAACGGAGTTGCAGAAATTTGCAAAAACATTTTGTGTGTAGAGGTTGTGTCAATTTCTCTATTTTAACATCAAACAACTATTTACTTTAAACAGCAAGTTATTATTATTTGAAACAATGTGAAATGTATGAAATTGTATTAATAGAAAGTGGTGCTAATCATTTGAATCGAACTGTAAAATGAAGAATGACGTCCTTTGGTGAATTAATTGCATTTTTTTGTGGGCGCTTTATTGTTAGTATTACTGTGGAGGCGGGCAACTTGGCCAGAGTTTGAGGAACTGCTGTCTAAGCTAGACCCGCAAAGCAATTCTCATCTCTTCTCCCGCATTTTGATCTCCTCCATGTAGGAGTCTAATTCGTTTTCGAAAACGCCAGGAATCGGATTTGTTTTCTCTGGACAGTCTTCGTATTTGTACAAAGTCCACTGGGGAGCGCTGAGTGTAATTACATTTCCGTTCTGGCCAACAAATTGGGGTGTCCTTTCCCTGTCTGACTTGAGGTGCTGCTGACAGGCGGCCAGAAGAGGCGCACGCCTATAAAACGGAAACCGATTCAACTGCTGATGATTAATGGAGTTATTGTTGTCATTCGGAAGATGGCTTTGTGAAAACGGAAATGACGAATTGTTATTGTAATTGGGGTGGTTGTTATTCAAATCAGGTATTTCTAGAATTAAATTAGTCTCTGTCGCCGGGTTGTTGTACTTGAGCTGCTGCTGCTGCTTATCATCGCCTTGGATTGGGGTTGCAAACACCTCCAGTCCAATGGACGAGAATAAATTTGGGTCAGTCTCACTCTCCACGCTCACAAAATAGTGTCGGTGTCCTAGAGAACAGCCTCGGGACACAGTCACCGATTCGATGGACTGATTCTGAGTAGAGGTAGAGTAGCAACTTTCGTCTCGGACTGAGTTCCCTGCAATAACAAAAACAGTTTTCCATTTTAAACTTGGCTAATTAAAATCAAACAATTTCGGGATTATGCAAGACTTTTATGCAGGTGCGAGGGCTTTTGATGCAGACATAAGGGTCAATTATTCATTTATTACGTTTATATTAGATCCCATTTTCTGATTAAAATAAACTTGTTAATTAGTTTATGTTGATTGCATAATATATTGCAGCCCCTCAGGCAATTTATAAAAATATTATATAGCAATAGAGATCAAATGAACTTGTTTAAAATCTCATTTTTAGTATTTTAATATTTCAGACCACTAAAGAAAAAGAATATTTTGCTCGATTTTGCCAATTTTGATAAAATTTTGAGTAAGATTGTGTACGTTTTTGAAACAATAGTTCAAAGTTAAAATGATGCATGGACGACGTGTAGGGAATTCATTGATCTCTAAAATAGTATGGTTTTAGATAAATACGCCGAGCGGTTTGTTAGCTGTGACGCATAATAACCAAAAACCCACCTTCACTAACAAACGGCTTGACGTGATTTTAGACAAACCATTATAAAATAAAGATTATTTAATCCCTACAAATAGTTCATGGTCCATGGTCTGTAGGGAATTTAATAATCTTTACTTTAATATGGTTTGGCTAAAATAAGTTGAGGCGTTTGTTAGTTACGGCGCGTAATAGCCTAAAAACCCGCTATGTCAAAAAATATTATCCTCGATTGTGACTTTATTAGCTGTTCTATTATGTCAATACTGGTATTCAAAGATGCATAAAGAGAACAGTTTTCGATAGCCATCACTACTTTATTTAAATTCGAAAATTGTTTGTACTATTTTCTCATTTCTCGAAGTCAGGGCTTTTAGACTTTCAATGTGAGCTACTGAAAGCCTACTCTGACTTCGCAACCCAAACTTTGGCAATTCTGTATATATTTCGGATTGTCTAACTACTCACATCGATAGTTTGTTTAAAGAATGCCCCATAGCTGAGAAAAGGAGGGTGCGGTTATAATGCTGACCCATTCGGCATGTGCGGTTTTTAGATTTTTCGCAATTTTGTGAAATCTATTCAATTCTTTGCAAATCTGCTATGACATGAAGATGTAATCTGTTAAAAGATATATTGTGAATAAATTTGAAGTTCCAGCGTCTTTTGGTTCCAGAGATATTACGGAAAATAAAGTGCGGTTTTGACCATAATTCACTGTTTTTCGGATTATCTAACTACATTGTTTATTTTTGGGGTCGGAATTAATTTGATTGTCACTGTATATTTTTAAACTAATTTGATTATCATTATCCTTTAGTTAATTGTTGTCAACCCTAATTGGGAAAAGGGTAGAATAAAAAGACGACAATGATGATGAGCAACCGACGATAATAATAAAATGGGAATATAAAATAAATTGTAGTTAAAATTAAATAAATTAATCTCATTTATATTGAACTAAGACATGGCGTTCCGTTTTTTTGGAATTCTTCAAATATTTCGAAATGTACATCGTTAGATTATTTAAAAAATACCCCTTAGTAGAGAAAACGGGGTGCGTCTAACACGCTGACTAATGAAACAACTTGTTTATTCGTTTTTTTCGCAATTTCGTGAAACCTATCAAATTGTGATTTGTAAAGAGTAATATTATGTGTAAATTTGAAGTTCCTGCGACATCAGGGTTCATGCATATAGCATGAACTCGCTTTGTATTTATAGTTTTAACATTGTTAACATTCACTTAGAGTTAAACTACATATATGATATAGAACAAGTATTTCAATTTCAATAAATCTGTCTCGTGGCCGATGTGGTAACGCATCCGGCTGCCTCTTCGGAGGCCATGGGTTCGATCCCTGGGCTGGTAGGATTGACTGGGTCCTTTTTCAACTGGTCTAGGTGCTATTAACTGACTTATAATACACTGAAAACAAAGAATCACCGAAATGTCGAAAACCCGCTGGTTGAGGTTGAGACCCCCCATGTTCCTTACAGGATTTGAAAGGGAATTTTTTTTTAATTTCAAATTTAATATTTTAAATAAAGGAATAATAAAGATAACCTTAAACTGTGTGCAATACGGTTTGATATAGCATTATAACATACAATCGTTCCAAAAATAACCTATAAATTCCCTCATGGACGTGTTTATCATTCAGATCAAGTCAGACGGAAAAGGACGATTCTTTGTAAATACATTTTAGGTACAGATTCTGAATATATGATTTGGCATCAAAATTTTTGTTGAATACGAATATAAGAGTTATTTGATTTGATTCCCGAAGAAAGTAATAAATATGACCTATATTTGGAAAGACTCCGTTTGTCTTCCAGCAAAGTTTTTATATCTTGTCCAATAAAAGTTATTTTTCACAAGAACGACCATTTATATGGATATAATGTAAAAAAATGTCTTTCCTATAAAATTAATTGCTACATAATTACCATTTTAGGAAATCTCAGGAAAAATTCATAAAATTTTAATTGGAAATTGGATTTAATAAATTTGCGAATTTTAGGACGGCTTCCACTCATTGTTTTTTCGATAAGAAATTAATTGAATTTTATGAGATTTCCCCTAATTTAGACAATTTTAATTTTTTTAAATTACCCTCTTCAAGGTTTTATAACATCCTTAGTACTAATTAAAGATTAGATAATGAAGTATCCATACAACATTAAACAGTCATATAACTTGTGTTGTCCATTAATATAAAATATGGATGAAATGATGACAATATAAATTATTAATAGTTTATTAATTAAATGTTGTTAAATTAGAATTTTACTTAATTTTTTATGCCTTTTTTATTAAACGATTTACAGTGACAAAAACTGGGGTTGGTAAGAGTGCTTTATAAAATAATTTCATAATGATTCAATAAAACTAAGTTTTACAATTGTTTAATCAAAACGAGAACGCCATAACCACTATCAAAATTTGTCTTTAATTTTAAATTTAAATAAAAAAATTTTTTTTTTTTCAATATCAAGTTAAACTTTTATTACTAAAAAATAAAAGTAGGGGAAGTATGAACAAAATGACATGGTGTTTTGTTTTTGGATCATAATTCTTTATGGATAGCATACAGAAACACCATATTATACAGTAATCATATTTGTTGATCTATTTATTAAAATTATTATCCAAATGTGGCAAATTTAATGATAAATCCGTCTGTGAAAAATATCGCAGAAAATCACTACTGAATACAATCTACAAAGTTTTAACAAATGTAATGTTCGATAGAATTTAACCCTACGCCGAAGAAGTACTAGCAGACTATCAATGTGGATTTCGGAGAAATAATTCTACCACCGACCAATGCTTTATACTGAGTTAGATATTTGAAAAACACCAGAAATACTAAATCGGGCTATATTGTCTTTTTATAGACTACAGGCAAGCCTTCGACAGTATACACAGAAACAAAAAGGAAAGAGCTCTCCTACTCAAAGGCATACCAAGAAAATATGCTAACCTCGTAAAACAGACGCTGGTGAACACGTATGTTAAGGTGAAAATCCACGAGTTAACTACAAACTCTATAAAATAAATAGCGGTGTTAGAGAAATCGCTATCCACTGTCATCTTCATTCTTATGTTGAATTTTGCCATTAAGGAAGTAAACCCCGGCGGAACTATATACAACAAGACATGTCAAATCTGGGCGTATGCAGATGATATTATCATATTAGTCAGGAATGTGTACACGCTAAAAGAAACTTTGATCAGGTTAGAAAAACTTACTGAAGAATTAGGTTTAAAAATAAACGCCTCAAAAACTAAATAGATAAAAAAAGTTTACATCTTCAGAACACAGGGTGCACAACCTAATGATAGGGGACTACAATTTTGAACAGGTGGACAACTTTGTTTATCTTGGTGTTAGATTTAAGACCTACAAGGACACAGTGGAGGCAGTACTTGACATAATACAAGCTGTAAACCGAACGTACTTTGCAAACGTGAGATTTTTCAAGTCCAGATTAATTATAAGAATCACTAAACTTAGACTTTACAAGACGCTTGTACGATCCGTACTCAGCTACGGTTGGGAAGTATGGAAGTTAAAAAGTTAACGAACTGCAGCTGATTGAGGCCTTTAAACGGAAAATCTTTCATAAGATATTTGGACCAGTACAAACCGATAATGGTGAATATCGTATCAGATTCAAGCATGAATTAGAGGACCTCATCAACGGACAAAACATCAGATTCATCAAGACTAAAATGGACATATTATCCGAATGCCTAACACTGCAACAGTCCAAAAGGTGTTCAACACCAACCCTGATGGCAGAAGGATGAGAGGGCGCCCTAGGAGACGATGGCTGGCGGCAGTAGAAGATGACCTGATCAAAATGGGCATAAATAACTACAAAACTGCGGCTCTGGATAAGGAAATCTGGGAAAAATTGCGGAGGACGCACTATCTCAATACCGAGCTGTAAGCGAATGAAGAAGAAGATATATTGAACAATAGATTATCAACTAGTTCAGTCTAAAAAATCACCAAAAACTCTCTCTTGTTGGCGCATTGGGAGAAAATAAGCTTCATGTCGTAAAAGGATGAAACGATATTCCGCATGCTTATTTCAATTATTGCAACAACCTAGACTTTTGTTTTATAGTCCAGAATAGCCAATGATAAAAATGCCAAAAAAAATTTAGATCAGATAAATACACTCCGAGATATTTACTAAAATTTAATCGAAAACCCCTGTCGTAAAAGGATGAAACGCAGTGTATATCATGATTGTATTATTATATTTTTTACTCAAAAATCCAAATAAATTTTGTTCAAAAATAAAATTTAACTGTTTTTTTAAAACAAGATTATTTATTGAATTTTCTTCTTTAATTTGTGTTATAGATTAATATTATTTGTGCTATGAGGATGTTAAATCTCCTGGAGTATGACTACCAAGTTTTAAATATTTCTTTAAAAGATTAAAAGAGATTTTTTGAAGCACAGATTTTCTTCAACAAAAAAAGTCACACTAGAACCATTAATAAAGCTTTTGATTAAATTCGTTATTGCAAAAACCAATTTGACCTTAAATAAAAACGAAATAAAAACATAATTTGCCAAATACAAAATTACTTCACTTATTTATGGATTTCCATACATAATATGTAATTTTTTGTGTCATTGAAGTTTATTGTGACGGGCGTAGATCCAATGACAGTTTAGCGGCGACTTCTTTTCCGGCTTATCCATTCCCCGTTGTTTCTCTTCAGACCCCCGCGACTGGGAATGCGTCGAATAAGCACTTTTTATCTTTGCAAAGCGCGACGAGCGCTAATTAAATTATTATACTTTAGTCTGTTCTGAGCCGTAAATAAATTAACATCAACTGTCCTCCGCGAGTTTAATTTACTCGAACACACACAGAACTTTTGACTAAATTGATTAAACCCTTTTTCAGAGACCAATTAAGATTTCTATTTCATCGGGAAATTAGAAAATCGGCGACTGAAAAAGGTATCGTATTCCGGTGAAAATTCTTTCCCGTAAGTTTATACAAAAATATGCTAAAAAACTAAAATGTACCAAAAATGGGGTTTTAATTTTATTATATTTGAATTTATTTTAATTTGTTTTATATATGACAAAATAATAATATAGTAGTATAAATCTTTTATTTTTTTTAATATTTTACAAATATAAAAAAAACTCGCTCATCATCATGTTATTTATCATTCAGATCAAGTCAGACGGAAAAGAATGATTTGAAGGATTTTTGGGTGCTGATTCTGAAAGTCCAAATTGGACATCACGATTTCTGTTGAATATAAAATTTAGTCGACGTAATTCAACAAGAAGCTAATAAAAGGACCTATATTTGAAAAATCCCAACACGTAATAATATATATGATATTTTTATTCTTTTGTCAAAGTTTTATGTCGCATAAACCGGAACTGAATAAAAAGTTACACTTTTATTGAACGAACCATGATAAAATTTGATGCTTTAATATTGAAGTTGGATAAATATCGAATATTATTCTATGAACAAACTAAATTGGGATAAAATTGGAACTAAGAAAATTTATAATTGAATTTGGGTCGATTTTGGGAAGTTTTTAAACAAAAACAAATCATACGTACAAATTTATCCAAAGTTAGTTTTGTTGATATTCCACTTATAGAGGTGGTTTAAACTTTGAAATTCTAATTATAAAAGGGATATTAAAAATAGTTTGAAGGATAGACTATTTCAATTAGAGACGTTGTGGGCAGATTTGAAATTAATTTTCTATTGATAAGTGCTAATCCAGAGCTTATTATTCCGAACTGAGAGAATCTATGTTGATAGTTTTGGTTTGTTAAAGAATTTTGGGTTTGTTAACTTTAGTTCCTATTTTAGTACTAATGATCTGTGTTGGGATGACGAAATGTTGAAGTTTATTTAATTAAACATGATAAACTTTGATGGACAGGACATGTAAGCGGGATGGATGAAAATAGATTCTATAAAAAGAAATGGAAGCGATGATGATAGGAAAGAGACCGGTAGACAGACCCTGAAAACGGTTCGTGACAAGAATTAGTGAATCCTATTAGGAGTACGCAATTGGAAAGAGTTGGACATCAACAGACAACAATGGTGGCCAAACAGGGAAAGGGCTTAATATAAGATCAGCTTCAAATACATTACACCCAAGTTTTTACCGGTACTGTTTTCAAAATATTTCTATACTTTTGTTAAAGTTAAATATACATTAAAGTCATTCTTTTGAAGTGTTTTTCAAATAATTAAAATATTTCTTGCATATATGAAATTGAATATAAAGTTTCAATTTAAAGCAATATTAAGCTATTGCTATAATTTACTTACATTACAGTTTTTTATCTGCAGATTTATCTCTGATATATACGTAATGTGCCAAAAATCGAACAAAAATTGCCAAATTATATGGAGATGGTTGTTGAAACGGTAAATATTAAAATTCAAAAGCAGGAAACGCTATTTAATTTCCAACATAATCATAGCCCTGTGGCATAGCCGAGACCAATATTTTGTGTAGTTTAAGGGCAACAATGGTGACTAAATTTTGACTTTGAGACAAATTAGTTGGATAGTTTTTGAGATTTCTTTTTTCAGTAGTGAAATAAAAATTCAAAATTTTCACTGAGTGCGATAAAGTGAAACATTAAGAAACTCAATTGGATATCGAAAAACGTATGTTTCGATATGGGAGTGCAAAAAACTCATTTCAATTTTCTTCCAGTTCGTTTGGTTCGTTAATACCGGATGAGAATTGATGCTGAAATTTGTTTGGAGCACAGGACACAATGTATGTCATGTCTTTGACGATTAATAATTCGTAAATGCAATTTTTGCTCCGATATGCTTATTCAGTACAAAATTTGAATGTTAAATTTAATTATCTTGGCTGGAAATACTTCTTAAGGATTCTGAGAATAAATTGAAGTGAAACTTCAATGGGAAGTTGTTTATATTTTGTTTAGAGTTTTGAAATTTTGAATAGCATCTGTTTTTAACAGCTTGAATGCTAAAATTTAAATTACTCTCTGGAGAAAATATACTTGAGATTTTATGTTGTAGCTGGAAAAAGATACACCTAGTTTGCATTTTCGAAAATTTTGTAGCAAATAGTCTAGAAATTAATTAAAAGTATGGGATTCATTTCATTTTTATAACCAAACAAACTGCATGTATTATTAAATGTCCTTTGACAATTAGGATAGTACTCGGGTATTTAAATTTTTTATTTCCATTTCAAATAATAATCATTACTTAATAAAAATTAATTTTGTAATAATCTATTTCTAATAATTCTGTAAAAGCTCGTCTTTTACTTGTGCTCTTTGGTAGAAATTGAAAATGATAGCTTATATAACTTTTACATTGAAATTGAAATTACATTTTATTATTTAATTTTTCAATTTCTTCCAGAAACGTTCAATAAGGGAATATTAAGAAGAGAGAGAGAGATAAATTTATGAAGCTTTATGAATAGTTCAATATGTCTCATTTATTGGGAATTTTCTATCGAATTCGCAAAATATAGTCTCCTTTCAATTGAAAAAATCTGTGCTTTCATTCTGACCTATTAAACTAGTTATTAATTCTTGGAAAACTTTAATAATAGAATCGATGCAAATTATGAAGAATTTCCTTCTATAAATTAACGAGTTTAAGCCTTTCATTTATTGAAATTGAATTGCTATTGAATTCATTCATTCATCCCAATATTGAAAATATTGTTAATTATTAAAAAAAAATAGTAATTAACCTGCACAGGTTGAAAAAGAGCCAACTAATGATGGCCCCAAATTATTATATAATGTTTCACTTGCGATCGAATTGCTTTTGTTTAACAAAGCTGACAACAACTAAACGAGATTGAAAAGAGAGGCGTCAAAATTTACCTGAGAATAAAAATAATAAACATTATTATATCCTCTCACCATAATAGTTATTTATACAATTAGGTCGATAAGATAAGTCATTACTAAACACACCATTATTAAGCACAAGATTGTGTTTAATAATGCTTTTCAACCGTGTTTTATACAGAATTTTGTGCATTTATAAAAAAAAAACAAAGATAAAAAATAATCTTTTATTAAATACTTGGTTAAAGCCGCTTATAAAATATAATTTTTTTTGGATTTTGCATCCTTCTCTTACTCATAGTCGAATATTTTGCATCCGTCACTTACTCATAACCGCAAGGTGTAGTTAAAATTTTTTGGATAGGTGGTTTATTTTGAAAAAAATATCGTTAATACTGGCAAATCCCAGGTAAGCCATATAAATTAGATGGATTTTTTCTTCACTGAGGTCACACTTATAATAATATAATAGCATTAGTGCTTTAAAGCACTTGTGCTATAATAACGACTTTGACAGAGGAAATTTGAGTGTTATAATATCAATATTAAGCAACAAAAATATATATTTAAATTTTTTATTTTAAAACATCAATGAATCCTGAAAGGATAAAATAAACACTCGCAGACGAATGAAATGAATGCGTTCAAATTTTGACAGGATAGCATAATCCGTTTGAGTCACATGATATCTCAATCAGATGTGCGCTAGAGACCCCATAAATCTAAAAACACATGTCAATTTATACACATTTCACCTATATATGTGTAATAAATTTGTCGATTGAAGTTTGCGAACTATATTGTTTCAATACGAAATATTGCAACGTTTTTAATATTATATGTTTTTAAAAGAAATCAGAATTTACAGAAATGACTATAAAAACAATGTTCTTTACATATTCTCATTCTCATCGATTGCAATAAAAAGATATTGATGGGAACAAGTTTAATGATGAGTTTCTTTCAAAATTTAATATCGTGCTTGTCCGTAAAACTGAGTTTATTTTTTGAAATACTTTTTTATACTTTTTTATACTCAAGGAAAATTGAGAACAGTTTTAGTTTTAAAAAAACTTCTGATTAGAAATATCTTAAATTTTTCTTGATTGATCAGTAAAAACAGATTAAAATAATAATATTATTATTTTGAATGATTGATATAAGCCCATTTAAATCAAATTAAACAAAACATATTTATTTTATATTGCAATTTAAAGAGTAATTTTTATAATTATGTCATGTTGTATATTATCGACCACAGTAAAGTATATTGAAATTTTATAACAATTATTTCATGATAATTCGTCGAACATGAATTAACTGAATTGCATGACTATGAATATCAATTGAAACTATTTTTGTGCAATTCCGTGTGTTAATAATCTAATTAAGACTAATTCAAAACAATGTTTAACGCAATTTAATCACAATCCAAATGACTTTTTCCATCATTTCGGGATTGTTGATAAACCATGAGTCCGTTGATACCTACTAAATGGCATGAATAGTCCAGTAGTGAACTACAACTGGCTAAGAGTTCCCAAGTAGGAAAATTCAGCCCAATTGCCTGACAAAAAGATGGATTCAGTTTACTAAAATTCGGGAAGAATGCTCAATGTTTTTTACCTACTATAGGTTAAAAGGATAACAAGCCTTGACTATATTGAATATTTTGGACATATTTGACACCTAATTACAGTGTAATAATATCCTTTTTAATATGTTGGTCCTTAAATACTCACTTCACTTATATCTGACTTTAGAAATAAAAGAGTTTAAATTAGCGTCTAACGCATAGCACTTTTATTCGGTCTTCACTCATTCGCTGTCATACATACTCTGATTCATTCAATTAATGCTAATTCTTACATTCTACGTTATACTAATACTAAGAGAGTGTGAGCATGAAGTACACTCACTACAACAGAACGACTCCATTTGGCAAAGAAAAAATTGGTCATTCGTCGATTCCTGTCTCTTCCTTGGCGAAGGTAAAAATTGTTGTCTTAGACTACAATGATGATCCATCTTCTATATTCTCTTGACATCATCCATTACAAATTTAATCTTTAAAAAATCTTATGCTGAACTTAAATGTGAGACTATTTAAGAGCCTATAGCCCGTTTTTCAAACGGTCACTTTAAAACGAAACAACCAAGCCGAGCTGGCAAAAATTTCAATTTTAAGGGTCTAGATTGTAGAATAATGTTCTAAACAAATCAAATCGAATTTTCCTAAAAAATTCGTGTCTTTTTAGAAATATATTAGTAACAACAGATTTAATGAGCTGAAAGTCCTAATTTTAGCAATCGTAAAGAAAAAAATTCGAATTATCCAAAAAAAGCCAGGTTTGATTAAATTTTCTTCTGTTAAAAAAGGACCTTCTAAGTATTGCAAAAAATTGTAATAATTAAAAAAGAAATTCTACCACAAAAAATAAACCGAAATTATAATTCATGTGAAAGGATTTTATTGCCATCTCTTCCATACTTTTTGAAAAGACGTTTAATTTTCAACTGTCAGTTTGTATTAGAATTTTTAGTTAGTTTTAAAATATATTTAATTGAATCCCAAAAAAGTTAACAGAAAAATCGACAGAAGTCAGAGATTAATTCTCCATCTTTTGAAATAGTTTAATATTTATGAAATTGACACTACAAAATAGGAAATGATATTGCTCATAGGGTTGGAAAATCATCAGCTAAAGTTTTGTCAATCTATTTGTTGTGTCTGTCAAAAGACAATTTTTCGTTTCAAACATTGAATTTATCTTTAAAATGATAAAATTTATCATTTTAAGAAGAACTTTTTGGGAAGGAGAGAGATCTCAAAGTTTTTCAATATATTTCCAAGAGGTTCTTTGTTCTTCAGAAATGATTGTCAAAAATGTTGTTTATGGTACACTTTCCTCTTTATTATCTTTCCTATGGACATTTTAAACTTTATTAATTACATAAATAAGGGTCTTTCAATTGCATTTGGTGGCAACAAATTTAATGATGAATTTATCAGATCAACTTTCAAAATTTAATATCTATCTTGTTTGTCAATAATTTTTTTAAAAAGAAATCATAAGTTCATTTACATGTTCGATAAA
Source organism: Clogmia albipunctata (assembly GCA_001014945.1). Taxonomy (NCBI): domain Eukaryota; kingdom Metazoa; phylum Arthropoda; class Insecta; order Diptera; family Psychodidae; genus Clogmia; species Clogmia albipunctata. The sequence goes on from JXOV01004709.1 coordinate 21,294, forward strand.
TATGAAAAGAAAGACTTCATTTTAAGTTTTCGCAACGTTTCAAATATTAATTTTTCATATGAATTGTAGATTTAACTTCATTTAAACCCAATTCAATCTACTAAACTTTTTTATATAGTAATTTTCTGCATTTTGGTTTTGTCGTCCTTTATATGAGTTAATTAGTGCGCATATTAGAGTAACTAATATTTAATTATAATAGATTGAGGTTTTAAATGAAATGTAATTACTAAAATAAATAGGAACATGAAATTAATGAACAGGAATAACAATTTGAACAATTCATAGTGTTCTTAGTAGTTAAGTTTACTTATATTCTATAATGAAGAAGTACAATTAATGCTTAATACAATTTACACAAAAATACTAGCTCTTCCGTGGTCGTCTTGAAATTTTCAATATTTTTATGAAATACTCAATTAGTTAAAAAAAATTATATTTAACAGTCAAAGTCTGTGGCATTGAAAAAAAGAAGTATATTTTTAAATGATAAATCATATTCAAATCTCAAAAAAATGTTTAAAAATATTAGGGGTGCCTTACCCTTAAAACTAAGAAGTATAAAAAATAAATCTTGACTTTTTAACCGTCCTTTTGTCTATGTCGTTTTAAGTGCTTAATCATATTAAAAGTCAGTGAAAGCTCATTTTCAAAAACAGAATTCTATAGAAAAAAGTGGGGATTACCCACTCTTCCAATTTCTTCTTCTACGACTCAACAACCGTTACCGGTCTAGGTCTAACATATTGATTATACGTAATCGGAGTTATCAAATGCCCTATCCATTCATTTGTCAATCTTTCGCAATTGACAATTGAATAGCATGTTTTTACAAATCATTATTTGTTATGATGTGATTAGAAACATGAACAAATGATTCTATATAGAGCGTATTAATTGACAGGTTTTTGCCACCNTATTGATTATACGTAATCGGAGTTATCAAATGCCCTATCC
>JXOV01004711.1:0-11084 GCA_001014945.1 Clogmia albipunctata
TTTTGCTGCATGCATATGCACCATCACACCTGGTAAAACAGGTCTAGGAAACGATGGGGTCGTTCTGTTGGGAGATTTTCAGCTTGCGACTAACTCATCGAACCCTGTCCCATCTGAATACAACCTATTCACTTCGATGGGACACGCACTCGCTGAGCAGCGCTTCGATTCTTACGAAATCGGGAAAAAATAGCTCGAAGAATGTTTCGCCGCAAAAGACGATGAGTTCTACTGGCGCGGAATTCACAAATTGCCCGAGAGATGGGAAAANCCTGTCCCATCTGAATACAACCTATTCACTTCGATGGGACACGCACTCGCTGAGCAGCGCTTCGATTCTTACGAAATCGGGAAAAAATAGCTCGAAGAATGTTTCGCCGCAAAAGACGATGAGTTCTACTGGCGCGGAATTCACAAATTGCCCGAGAGATGGGAAAAATGTGTAGCTGGCGACGGCAAATATGTTGAATAAAAGATTTTTTCTTTTCCCACAAAATTTAACTTTTTTTTTATTTTTAAAAACGACACTTCATGCTTGTATGTAAAATAAATTTCAATTTAAAGCAGTATAAGAATATTACTGTAATTTATTTCCATTTCAGTTGAGCAGTTTTATCTCTGATATCTACGTAATGTGCCAAAAATCGTACAAAATAGCCAAATTATATGCAGATGGCTGTTGAAAAGGTACATATTCAAATTTAAAAGCAGGAAACATTTATTAATTTGCAACATAATCACGGTCGTGTGGCATAACCGAGACCAATATTTTGTTTAGTTTAAAGGCAACAATTTTGATCAAATTTTGACTCTGTGTCATATTGGTTGGATAGTTTATGACATTTTGTTTTCACTAGTGAAATAAAAATTCAAAATTTTCACTGACATAAAGTGAAACATTAAGAAACTCAAATGGATATTGAAAAGCGTATGTTTCGATACGGGAGTGCAAGAATTTAATTTTATCTTGATAGTTCATTTTCATAATCATTTAATTAAAGAAGGGATGGCCAATACTCATTTAAAAATAATTAAAACATTTGGGATAATAATCACGAAAAAACCCTCGTCAGATTAAAAAAAGGATTTTTGGATCAAATTAAATTTATGGTTGACATTTGATTCTGTTTGTGGTGGCGTCGAGTTAATTAAAATATAATTAAAACCTGAAAATTTCGTAAAATAATGAAAATCTGTAGGTGCTTGAATTAATTAAAAACCACAACAATAGACTGATTCTTTGATGACATTTTGTGGCTTTGATGAAGACGCATCTTTTAAAATGTTTTTACTTTATAAGAGAATCAAAATATAATTTTATTTAAATATTTCTTTTCTTTAAGTTTATTTATCTCAAATATTTCTTTAATGTTTGTTTCAAATTAAAACAAATATATTTTATAGATAATTGTTTATATACACTTTGGTATTAAGATGTTATAGTATTTATATTTTATCGTCATTTTTTTAAAGCTATTGCGTTTTAACTTTATTATATGAGTGTAACTTTTGTTCAGATTATGTTTAAAACTTTATTTTAAGCATATTAGTTACAAGAAACGATAATGTGGTACTAATATATACGTATGTTCAGTCAAAGTCATTTTTATAGCATAAGTGCTCTTTCTTTATTAATAAAGTGTGACCTTCGTGAAAGAAATCCAAATAATTCGTATGTATCGACGTAAGTTTTGCTGAGTACAGTTTAATTATAATGACCGTTGTTTTTTGTGTTTGTGACTGTTTTATCAGATGATTTAAATATAAAATAGTACTAAATTAGTACTAAATCAACTATTTCCCATCCATTTAAATTTAGATCATTAGATTAACAGATAATATTTCCTGTGTGTAAATGATAGATGCCAAGATATATTTTACACAATTCTGTTGAAAAATGTTAACATTTTAGTAGCCAATGCTTCCTCTAGAAATTGTTTTATAATCGTACAGAGTCGAATAAAGTATAATTCAACACCCGCAGACAATTACAAATCGTGTAAATACACAAAATTAGTACTTTGTGCCAAAATTCAACTACTAAAAATTACAATTTTTAATCTTAGTAGTCTAGAGTGAAAATATATTTTGACGTTTTTCTGGTTTCTATAATAAAGTAGCCCATGATTTATTAATCAATTCAAATTTTTTCACAAAAAGTAAAGTTCTTCTTAAATGTTGATTATGGCTATTAAATGTGGTTTAAATGAGGAGTGATATTACAGAAATATCAGTGATAAAGTGCATGGTGCAAGGTTGTCGTGATATTTTAAAAATTGGAAACAAAAGTTCTATTCGTTTGACAAGTACTTCCCTTAATTGCATTTGTTTAGACCTAAATTTAGTAATGGATTGTCTTCTTACTCTTTACTTTATATTTTGCGGAAAAATAGCTAATAAATTTGGGACTTGTATAAAATCTTGTAAAAAACTGGTTGGAAAAACACATAACTCGTAATAAAATACTCGTATCTATTAGAACTCTACTTAATTATGGTTCATTTTTTCCACATGTTGTTAAAAAAATATTCAACTATCATACCTTAATGAGGGAAGAAACAGGAAAAAATGTGTGATTAAATTTCGACATTGAATTAAATAAACCGATTTTTTTTATTTTCGTGTTAATTCAATATAAAATGCATAAAATGTTGTATAAAACACGGTCGATAAGCATTATACGCAAAACACACGGGACTTTTTTGAACCACTCTGTTCGCTCGTCACTTTAAACGATCCTAAAATAAAAAAAATAAAATCCACAACATCTCTGACTTTCGTATTATGTAGATTTCATACAAATACAAGACTAAACTAAGGAATTTTCCGTTGTCCTGTGTTTTTATAAGAAAGATAGAAAGTCGGAACGACGAGCTCTTATTTGTACAATTAACTATGCATGTTGTTATTCATTTGAAGATTGTAATATAAAGAAATTGCAATGTGCAATTAAGACAAATATAAATTGTAATTGCTTTAATTAAAATTCAAATTATTTGATATTAATAGTAAATATCTGTTAAAAAATAATTTTATATAATAGGAAATAAAAGAGCACTGAATAATATGAACGGAAATATGAAAATGGAGACGTCTGGTTACCAAAAGTTTTCGTTTCCCCCTCTGAACTGAATATGGTTAAAAGTTTCTCTTGTTTTTTTTTCAATTTATAGGGCTTTTTTAGGAACTTTATAATTCTCGGGAATTTAATTAGGTTATGTTTAAAGAATGTCATTCAAAATACAAAATTAATATATCATTTAAATTAAAGCGAAATTCCCAGCAAAAATTGCTCATTTTTCAACAAAAATTATTCTTGAATTGAAATATTCACTTTATTTCAGAGAGAAAATAATTATTCCAAATAAATCGTTAATTTCTCGAAAATTTGTGAATTCTCGGTTTTGTTCTGATGTATTTGGTAAAAATACGAATGTTCATTTGGGCAAAATAATTGAGTGAAAACACCAGGTGGTGTGATTAGATCTTACTTGCAAATGCCGCCATTTTCGCAGAAATTCTTATCCCGGTCGCGGCATAACGGGCCCGTGCCGCAATCTGGTCCGTCAAAGCCCTCAAAACAGGAACACGAGTACGATCTGTGGATTTAAGTAGACAAATTAAATTTGAACGTAGGTTAATTCGACAAAGGCTGCTGCTTCAAGGAAACAATTCCAAATCTTTTCATTATTTCGTTCTTAACCAAATTCCAAAATTCATTACCCACTCTGGTATTTTGCTGCGAACTTAATATATACAGCCTTAATATGATGAATAACAATATTAATGTAGTCATTTCCCGAGCTTTATCCAACAAGTTTCTTAATTATTTCAATGACTCATTTTCAAGACAAGACATCTTGCTTTATTATTTGAATATTATGCAAATAAAAAACAATTTACTGACATTAGAATTAATTATTATGTAATTTTTCTAGAAAATTCCTGATGCAAGTAAATATGCTTTTACTTAAATTATCTGTTGTTTTATAAGCTATTAAACGAAATAAATCCAAAATTAAATAAATTGATTGTTTAATAATAAAAGCATTATGGTTAGAATTTTAAAGAAATCACGTTTAAAAATTTATAACCTAAACTCTTTAAACTGGTAAAAAATTATTGAATAATTCTCGGAAATCAATTGGACAAAAACAAATGACATCGTATTTTGATGCGAACATCTTTAGAAAATCAACATCCATCCGCATTCCAAGAATTGATCGATTTATATCAATATACAACATACAAAAGGTGAGACGTTGTCTCGAAGTGGGACAGAATGTCTTCAACTAAACATGCTAGAAGATGTTTCTAAAGGAAATAACTATAGTTAATTTTTTATACCTAATGAGGTAATCCCGCACTGAAGATCTATTGTGCTCCCTCATATCTCTGCTCTCCGCCGTTTGGCGTATTGCCCTTAGATGTTTCCATCAATGCGAAGGTCTAGCTCTAACCAATTGGTTTTCAAATGCCCTATCTATTCATTTGTCAATCTCTCACAATTGAGAATTGAATATCATTTTCTATAAAGCATTATTTGCTCTGGTGTGATTAGTACCAAGAGCTGATGATTCTATATAGAGGCTATTTTAGGGACTTCATAACTTTCGTCTGTATCCGTTCATTAAACAGCAGCAGAGTACTTGTATAATAGAAAGATTCGGTTTATCTCTTAGATTCTGCGTACCCCATCCAAGCTTTGAAAACTTGTCTAAATTCAAACAATTAATGTTTACGACAGTACTTGTTCGACTGTTGGGGCCGGAGATATTATTTTTGTTGATATAATATTTGTTTAAACAAATATTCATAACAAATTGTTATTATAAGCTGATAATGGCAAATGAATTTTGAAAATAAAAAATCATTACTGGGATTTGACCACACGATTCCAATTTTGTGACGCGACGCTTAGCCAACTACGCTAACTTCAGCCAAATACCAGATTGATCGAAACCTTATAAGGATAGTCTCAAAGTGTGACGAATTGTGTTGATATAAACATTTTAAAAGATTTTTTTGTATAAATGTTTTAGATTTCTTTTAGAAATATTGGGGGATATCGTTTTATATTTATTTATATTTTATCCCTATCGCTAAAATGTGTAAAATAAAATATTCATTTTACAGCTCTGTCAGGGTGTTGGAATAGGAAATGACAAAAACTTTAATAATAATAAAAATCATCAATTAATCAAAAAAGTAACGACTTCAAATTCTACTTATATAATTGGAGGTGGCCGTTCCTATTTCCCATCTTCCGCTTTCATACAAAACACAAAATTTAACGCAAAATTCTTGCGTTTGTAAGAAATTTACACATAAAAGACAACATGACGGTAAGCTCCAATTATTTGACATCTATTAAGAGTGTCTTATTTTATTGTTGTTTAATATCTTTAACGTATTTATGTAAATTAAAATTGTAAGCAATTCTTAGTGTTTTGTATCATTTCAGGACAAGCTTTACCAAAATTGAAGTTAAAATATAATTTTTAGGAAAGACGAAGTAAAATCCCATTAAAGATTTCTCTAAGAAACCATCCAATTGTTATTGAATGTCAATCCTATTAAAAATACTAGTGTAAATTAGAAGTTTCAAGATAAGTAATTAAATTCCTAAATTTACTGTAAAAATCCTGATAGCAGCCTTTATAAGTCAATTAGATAGAAAGAAACTTACGTGAAATTGTGATTGGCGAAGCAGTTGCCTAGGAAGCGGCACTTGAGGGTGTTGCACTGGTATGGCTGGAGGGTGCCCACCTCGTAGGTGATGTTGAACCCGTAGACGTCGATGAGCCGGTCCAAAGTCCTCAGATGAGTGCCATAGACTGAGTCCATTGTGAATTTGATCTCCAAGTATTTGGTACTGAATTTCAGCCATGCCACTTGAGTCGCATCCTCCTCTTTCAGCTCCCACCGTTCCTCGCTCTTTATCTGCAGGTCCAGGGTGGTGTCATAAACGACGTAGCCGGTGAATTGCAGCCCGTTGAGGACATACAACTGGGTCAAGTAGATGATGATGGAGTTGTCTCCGTGCGAGTGCTGTGAAGCGTCTATGATCCAGATGCAGGTGATGGGGGTGGGGAAGCGACTAGGGAAATTTGGTGTTTGAATGGAGCCACGCGCCGCCGTCAAAGTGCCTCCACAAGTCACATTTGACGACGGCATTGCGAAGGCTTGGACCGAAATCACAGCACAGAGGATGAGCAGGAGGAGGAAGAGACCGGAAATTGTCCCCTGATTAGATGTCATATGGATGGACAATCGATGATAGTTATTGGCTCGGGATCACTTTCTAAACGGGAGGCCTTTCCTTTTGTCCTCCTCAACAAAACTACTACTGCTGGTCGGTCTTTGGACACTGCAAATCGCCGCTTCGTGCATATTTGATGATGAAAAGCTGCTAAGAAGAATGGGCCCGGTCGTAAAATATCAATAAATTCGCAAACACGCTCATCTTCCTCGGCTGGTGTGCATTTTATTTGAATTGTCTTCTCTTCTGCCGCGTTCTCGTCGTCGCCGGCCTTTTCGTATTCCGCCGCCTGCCTTTTGGATTCGATATTATTATGCTTGCGGTGGGTGACAATATGGCTGAACACGTAATTGCCTTTTTATTACCGCCCCAGCAACAACACAGCCCCCTGCAAAGATCATCGAAACAGATTTTAGGTGCGAGGCCTCACCGAAAAAAGAGATTTCACTGGATAAAGTGTATATTATTATTATAAAAGAGACACGAGACAAGCATCTGTTCTTCGCTGTGCCACACAGAAATGTAATCGAATTATCGTAACCAAATTTATGTTTCATGAGGAGAATCAAATTTTTATTTTAATACGACAATTATGAAGTACTAAAGCCACATTGCTGGTCGTAAAGACTGGGCAATTTCCTCCCAAATTTGTTTGCTCACTTTAAAATTTAAAACCCAAATTATTACGTATGAATTTGGCCTTTTATTCACTCACGAGTTTATTAATAATATAAAAAAGGAAATTTGTTTAGTCCAAAGGTTTCCTCTGGCTGTAGGCGAGCATTTTTTTTCTTCAGGAATGAAGATACAATCATAAAAAGAAAAGTAAATGTTTGAATATGATCCATTTTTATGGAAAATTTAAACAAACGAAGTAAATACAATGAGATATTATCTCGCTTAATCCACTTTTAGGTAAAAAAAGACTTTTAGTAATACAATTAGCTTTGAAATTGTTAGTGAAATATTTATAAATTGATCAAAATAACTGATATATCCATTGTAAAGAAAATTGTATTGAAATAAAACCCCTATTGACAATTAATAATTATTGTTTAAAATAATGTAATACTTTGATCTACTTAAAAGAAGTCTTTATTGGTTATTTTTTCTTTTCTTTTTCACTACATGGATTTGTTTCTATTAAAATTATAATAAAGTCATTATAATAGTTAGTTTTGCTTTAAGAGTGTAAACTTAATCATTTTTTAACAATAAAATGACTGTTAAATACGAGCCGTTAAGTGTTTTTAAATCGTTTTCGAATAAAAAATCGGATTATACACCCGAGCAACATACAACATTTTTTTTAAAAACGTTTAATTAATTTAAAAAAAAAGATTAAATTGTCTTAAATAACGTCTTTAATTGTACTTGTTTCTCCTCAAAATGCCGTGAAAATTCTAACTTTGAAACATATTTATTCGTAGATTATGAGGTTCTCTTTTAGTACTTGTGCCAAAAAAATGCAAAATGTTCATAAGTTAAAAACGCTTATTATAGTATATTATTGTTATTTATAAAACTAGGTCGAAAAGGCTTCATTAAACACTAAGGTTTTTAAAAGCCACGAGTGTACCGAGTGCTTTAAAGAAGACTCGTGTGCTTAATGATGGTTATCGATTGTATTTTATACAAAATTGTATGCAATTCAAAATAAATAACACAACAAATTTTAAAACAAAAATTTATTTCTTATATTCAAATTAAATAAATATTTCCCTCCCTCACGTTGTTTTGGTTACCTTTTCTAATTCCATGGAAAGATGGAGAAATCCATAGGTTTGTTACATTTACTGTCAGAAAGGAAATATCACCTTGCTCTTCAGTTAGACAGAGAAAGGCATATGTGCATTATTATTAAAACTTTATATTTTAATTTAAACATTCCGGTATGATGTGAAAACATCCACAACTATCCACAAATACTGTTAAAGCAACTAAACTAATGTCCATATAAATTTCTAGTAAATTTGTATAGTATAGTATAGAACAAGCACTAGTGCTTTAATATATATTTGTTCAACAAGGATGTACCTGTTTTAACAAGTGTGAAATATTCGAGCCGAAGGCGAGTGTTTCATCGTTACCGAGTTAATAACCAAGACTTTACACCCGAGCAGGACATAACGAGTTCTGAAATTTTTACAATTGCATATTAAACTTCATTATTTACAAGGAAAATTTCACAAATGCTTCAAGTGAAATCTGAAATTGTAAAGTTACCGTTAACGGTCGGAATTCAAACTAATAGAGTATGTTTCCTCTTAACTTCTAGGTCATAAGCCAAAAGCCTATTTGATTGTGGCATTTAACAATACATTGCTTTAATTTATTTAAATTGAATTTCAATTTAAAGCGATATAAGGCTATTACAAAAATAGCCAAATTATATGCAGATGGTGACCAAATTTTGACTTAGAGACAAATTTGTTAGAAAGTATATGACATTTTTTTCACTAGTTAAATAAAAATTTAAAATTTTCATTTAGAGCGATAAAGTGAAACATTACGAAACTCAAATGGATATCGATAAGCGTATTTTTCGATACGAAAGTGCTAAAAGAATACTGCAAAACACTTGTGCTAAATAAAGAAATTCACAAATTTTATTTTCATAATATCAATTTTATGCAACAAAAACGCACAATAGTTATTTGTACACTTAGGGTTCAAAGTGATATTTTGTTCACTAAGAATTACAGTTGTCAACCGAAGCTTGCTGAGGTTGACAAGAAATTCGAATGAACAAAATTCAATTGAACCCGTAGAGTACACATAATTTTATACATTTGTAATCTAGTGTCCTTGATTCGAAAAATCTAAAATATTTTAATAATCTCAGTACATTATTTTATTATTATAGTACGTGAGGGTGAGACAAAGTAACAATTTTTGTTTTTTGTCTCCCTAGAGAAGAAAAACTCATTTTGAATGGATGCTATGAGTGAACAAAAGCTTACTTTGAACGCATCAAATGTATAAAAATATTTAAACATTTAAATTTATTTATTCTATAAACAGACATTAAAATGAACGCTATAACAAAGCGATTGAGGATTGTTCATTTAAATGAGAAATTGATATTTAATTAAAATGCGATATTTATTCTTCAAGACCAACTTAATTAAATTTTGCAAAAATAAATCCCAATAAACTGGAGAAATTCATTTTCTTGGCCAAATATTGAAAGAATATTTTCTCAATTAATTAAAAGTAAGACAATAACACAAGAGTCAATAAAGAGGACCTCAATTTAGGTCAAAGTGCAAATGATGCGTTTGCAAAGTGAGTGGGCAATTCCTTCTCTTGTTATTATGATCTGCAAACACAGATTTGAATTTCCATTTTAATTATAAGAAGCCGAATAAATAAGGAGGGAAAAGTCAGAAGCTCAGCAAATTGAAATCAGCGATAGCTTCACAATGTTATTACTTAGTATCTGTTTTTGTGGCTTGGGATGAGTGAAAATCCATAAAAAAAGAAATCAGGAAGGAGACTGACTAGGGATTTGCAGTTAAAGCTTGTTATTTTGATTACTGGCCCAATTTAAAAATCTCCCATCTCTTGTTAACAAAACATTTACGGGCCAAAGTAGGAAAGTTGTGCGAAAATGCCTTGAAATTGAACAATTAACTGCAGTTTTATACACTTTGGCACACACAACTTTGGCCAAAGTATTTTGATTAAAACACACCTCCCCCATCCCTTGCTGGCCACAAAACTTGAAGAGCACCCTCAAGGTATCTCTCTGTCTCCTGTGGAAGCCGCTGTCGTCTTCCACAAAGAAGACGAAGCAACAACTTTTCTTCGGTGGACATGGCCAAAAAACTTTTACTGCAGAAAAGTAAATGCACATATGTATGGAGATTTTCATGGATAAGAGACTTTAGTAATATTTGGCCAAATATTTAACGTTATAGCCAAAACACACACTCACACACATCACAAGTTGGTTATTTTTATACAAATTGCACAAGTTTGCCAATTTCATTCTCTGTTGTGAACACATCGATGGATTCTTTAAACAACATTTTGTAGTAGCGAAAAAATAATATGAGAAACTTTTCTCAACTTTTCCCAAGCTCTCTCTGTAAATATGTTTATTGTCATGTTAAGAACGGAATCAAGTTTAATGACTGTCTTGTCCTTCAGGAGTCGCTTTGTGACTTGAATTTTTAAATACAAGTCCCAGGTGGATATTTCTTATGCAAATTCTAGTACCAATTCATAATATAAGAAAATATACTTTGAATTCAAAGTTGATTCTTAGAGAGTTTTAATTTAAGTCATTTATATTGACTTTAATCACGTAAAAATCTGTGGTTATTAGAAAATATGTTGACAATTGTTATTTGTACAACTAGTGTCTTGTTAAGAATACAACTGCAATTGATATGTCTGTGTATATAATATGTATGTGTGAGAGAGAGAGAGAAGAGAAGGAATAGTCATAATAAATTACTCGTACGGACCACACGCGTTTCTATTTATCCCCGGTCAATCTAGCTCTAAACGGTTTGTATTCAAGGTTTTTCTACTACGTAAGTATTACCTGTGCACACCTTGATATCTACATGTCTTTTAAAGGCAAGAGCAAACGAGTGTTTAAAAAAAGGCCTATGTGATAAACAATACTTTTCGATTGTATTTTATACCAAATTTTCTATTAAATGCATATTAAATTACGACAAAAATCTAAAACATACTTAATCTAAAATTCAATAGCTAGTGCACTATTTGTCATTGTTTCTGTTCAGTTTCCTTGTTTAACAGAATGATGAAGAAAACTTATTTTACATTATTCGAAGATGTAATATTA
>JXOV01004715.1:5298-16457 GCA_001014945.1 Clogmia albipunctata
AATATAATTTTAATATTATTATTTTTTTACGTTGTCTTTCTACAGGGTTTAGCCTTAATATAATAATTTTTTCACTGCATTCCATTATGGAAGTGGAGGTAGTCTCAACCTCAATCATCGGATGTTAGACTTTTGACGATTATTTGTTTTTCAGTTAATTATTAGTCAATTGATAGCACCTAGACCAGTTGTAAACAGATCCAGTCAATCCGCACATTTGATTTGTAGTTTTGCGCCATTACTTATAATTCGGTGTGAATATTATTTCGCAATGTTATTGAAATACACAAATGAAAACTTTTTTCGCGCTGAAAAATGTCCGCCCGGAATTTGACCCCACGACGTCTAGGAAGCAGTTTAGGATGCTAACCGCTAGACCACAGAGGCAGATATATTGTTATTTATAAACGTAAATAATAATTTAATAATTACTAATTAAAACCAGCAAAACTAAAAATTTTCATAAAAAATTACATTTACTAAATTACAAATATTATTGCCTTATACCAGGGGTTCCCAAACTGTGCGCCGCGACGCCCTGGGGATCCGTGGAAAGTATGCAGGGGCGCCGTGAGTCTTACATCTCCACGAGCGTATTTATCTTAATATTTTTTAATACTTTTAAATTTTCCTTATTTCAATTCCTGAGGGCCGTTTATGAAAACTATTCAGTTTTTTTCCCAACGGTTTAAGTTATTATCGATAGGGAACAGTGAAATTTGTTTCAGTAACAACTTAAACAAAAACAAAGGAATACATTTTGAGGAATATTTTATTTTTTCCGATTTTAATTTAAATATCAGGTAATTACAGTTAAATACACAATAAAATGATCAAGTAAAGTGTTGAAAACTGAATTATTCTGTAGAAGTTGTGTTGCGCTGAAGAAAACAACAAAATTGTGGAGATTCCAAGAATTGAAAAATGTTCCATTTTTATGAAATATACATATAAAATTGATATTTTTTATTATATAACTTAGTGTTTTAATCATATTGATGTGTTATTTTGGTGCAAAAATCTATTTTTGGTGAATTTTAATATTTGTTTTACCTTGTGTTACACCCTGTGATGTAACGAGACTTGTTGTAAATAGTAATTGTAAATATTGTTATTGTGATAATAAATCAGTGTTGTTTTAGATGTCATAGAGTGCATTTCGATTTATATAATTAGCCTTTACAACGGGTTCTTGCCGACGAGAATGAGATAATAATATAAGATATATTTCTTAGGTAAAATATAGAACAACTGGCGACGATGGAAGAGGAAGCGCTCGCAGACTGGTAAAATATACAACACCTTGGTCATTCATATTTCACCTCATATTAATTATTTACTTAGTTTTTCCCATTGAAAAATTTAAGAATATGTTCTAACTATATTAATTCTTCGTTTGTATTACCAAAAGGAAAAAAAAATATTTTTTAAACTCAAAGTTATCATTAAAATAACCTGAAATAGGAAGTTCTTTCAGGAGATTAAACCTTTAGGTCAAAGCCATCAATGTTTTTTTAACACAAAATATTTTTATATTTTCTAGATTTTCGAAATTAGGATTTTTTAGACTTGCAATGTGAGCTACTGCCGGCCTGCTATGACTTTGCAACTCAAATTGTGCAACTACCCCAGCAATAGATTGTTAATATAATGCCCCATAACGGAGAAAAAAGGGTGGCTATAACGCTGACCCATTCGGCATTTGCGGTTTCTCGTTTTTTCGCAATTTCGCAAAATTGATTCAACTATTTGACCCAAAGTTGTAATCTGTAAAGAGATATGTATAAATTTGAAGATCCAGCTTTTTTTGTTTCCAGAAATATCAAGGATAAACGGGTGCGGCCATTACCTCAATTCATACTGTGTATGAGTGAGGGCTATTAATCATTCATGGCTTGTTTGGTCTAATTCTACATGCATGCATATTGATCAATCAATAGCACCTAGACTATTTGGAAAAATCAGTCAATCAGACCCTTCCAGTATTCGAAACCTTGTCTTCCGAGGAGGCAGTTGAGCGCGTAACTACTAGTTTATAGGCCAATATCTCTTAAATAATAGCAATCAAATTAGATCAGATAGATTCAGTTATTCGTTAAAAGTATTGTGTCCCATCAAAGTTTAATCTTTAATGTTATGTATACCCTATCGCCAAACTACGAGATAAGTCTTGTGCATTTAGAGCCGTTCGCATTTAATCAAAGTCCATTCGAAGTCGTGGTCATCCGTGCTACCCATGTATTATCTTCATCGCTATTGTCTTCTTAACCATCAAAACAATCTTAACCTACGAAGGAAAACAACCGTTCTAAATCATTCTTTTGTCAACACTGTTGCGCGATATATTAGTAAAATCTGTCACGTTACCATACCCCAAAAGTCCGAACCTTCTATTCCCTCGAATAATATTTAAAAGTTGATTTTCAAAGGAAAGTAAAGAACACCAAGAAATGGTTCTATTTGGCGTATATAACATTTAAAACCTGTTCAGCGAACAATTACAATTGCTGATTATAGATATTCGATAATGAAAAACTAATATGCGTTTTCATCACGTCAATTGGCCTTCATTTATATTTTTCTGTTCCTTGTTATCGTCTTTCAATTGTACTCAAGAACACGTGCTCTTTATGTCCGGTAATAATAAAATTATCCTCTTTGATACAGCTTTTAAGATGAAGGGAATATTTATGATTAAATATTTTGTTTACAATAAGGTAAGAACTTTTCCGAAGAATATTATAACAGATTGTGGAAAAATATTATGATTGCACAAGTCATTTATTTGGTGCTTATTTAATAGTCCTTTTATAGATAAAGAAAATAAATTATAATTAGCAATCCCTAATACAAAATATATGAAATAAATCCAATTAAAAGAATTACAAAAATAATATAATTAGTATTTAATTTACAAATCTAAACCATTTGAAAAATCGGTACAAATACCAATCAAGCAACATAAGCTTATTCATAAAATAATTGCAAATAATGCTTAATAAACAGAATTTGGATTGAAAAATGGAACAAATTGGCATAATTCTGATTCATCAGTTTCATTAAATGATAAAATTGGAATTTAATTCTACCTTATTACAGTCATTGAGTGGAACAAAAAGCGGACCACTTGAAGGCTGTCTGGCTGGTGAACCGATGCCGATGGATTAAAATTTAATCGAAAAAAAAAAGAAATGGTGAACCATGTCGACAAAAATAACATTTTCATAATGGTTTCCAATTCGTTTGTCAATCGGAAAATAAATAAATAAATAAAAGGAAGGGGGGAGCCCTAACAATGGCAATAATCGGGACCAGATTACAATAATGGCGCACAGGACTGTCGATTATATTAAATTTGATTCATTCCGAGCAACTGGCCAAACAAAGGGTTGCGGGCGACACCGGCTCCACTGGGACCACACCGCAATTGTTTGCAGTTTTCGCCAATATTATTCCCACTTAATTCTCCCCGCGAGCGCAAATTCACCGCGAAAATCGATATATTTCAATTTTCGAATTCCGAAAACCGAATTAAAGGCAGATATTTATGATAAAAAAAAATCGGAAATAAACTCGATAATACAATTTTCCGCATTAAATCACCTCCATGTCCGCTCTGATCCCGAGAATTAACCCTCTTTTGCAAGTGGACTATTTATTTATTTGCCCTGAAATTACACACATTGTACAATAATTGTTTCAATAAAAAGCACAAGAATAATGTAATATAATTGCTTAATTTATTCTTTATTATTGCAAACAAACGTAACTCTGGCCGGAAAATATGGAATTTTCATAATTGTCTAAACATGACGTGTAACAAATTAATTAATACTTTGCGGCATAATTGGAATGGCTCAATTACTGGAGTGAAATCCACACATCAAACAGGACGAAATTTATAATCATGTGCTCTCCACATATCACGATATTAGCACATTATAAACATTAAGCTTCATTTCACCCTCATGAATTTAATCCAATTATAACTACAAACAATTTAAATCAGAAAGGGGTTTAAATCTAAATAAATTATTTTTACAATGTTTCTTTTGTTTCGTTTTGAAAATAAAGTGAATTTATATTAGTACTTTTACTCACATCACCCTATTGCAGAAACGATATAGTTATTTGAGCTGCAAGGTTTTTAACGTGTGAAACTAGTGTAAAACTTTCGAGCCGAAGGCGAGTGTTTCATCGTTTCCGAGTAAAAAAACAGGACTTAACACCCGAACAATAAATTTCTTTATTTACAAAATTTAAAAATTGACATGTTTCACAAATGTTTCAAGTGAAATCTTTACTTGTAAAGTTACCGTTAACGGTTGGAACTCTTCTTAACTACTTGGTCATAAGGCAAATCCCTATTTTATTGTGACATGGAACATTTGTTTGCTTTAATTTATGTAAAATAAATTTCTATTTAAAGCAAAGATTTATCTCTGATATCTACGTAATGTGCCCAAAATCGAACAAAAATAGCATAAATTTATGCAGATAGCTGTTGAAATTTTAAAACAGGAAACGTTAATTATCTTGCAACATAATCACGGTCCTATGGCATAGCCGAGACCAATATTTTGTGTAGTTTAAGGGCAACAATTGCGATCAAATTTTGATTTTGAGACAAATTTGTTGGATAGTTTATGACATTTTTTGTAACTAGTGAAATAAAATTTCAAAATTTTCACTGAGTGCCATAAAGTCAAACATTACGAAACTCAAATGGATATCGAAAACCGTATGTTACGATACGGGAGTGCAAAATAAGAATTTAAGATGGTTAATTGTGAAGTTTATTTTTGGAAAACAAAATGAAGTGTTAGTTTTTCCAAAATGAATATAGTCTTTTATATATCGCTCGGTCATTAAGTACTATCAAACACTTACTAAATCGAATGGACCTTTATTTATGTTTTGAACTGGTGATAAATAATATATTGTAACAAGCGCATCTCCAATCCCTTACTAAGCAACTAATTTTCCGTTCGAATTCTTTCCCGTTCCTCTTCAAGTCTCTTTGACTAGGAACTTGCTAAAATTGCGTTTAATTCTTCACCATAAATTAGCATCTAACTGTCCGCTACGAGCATAATTTTCACGTACACAGATCGAACTTTTGAATAAATTCATTTCACCCTTTTTCAGTAAATAATCAAATTTATTCGATCGCTGGGATCGGAAAAATCGGCGAAAAATCCGGTGAAATGTCTCTGACTCGAGTCTGCAAAAGAAAGCATCATTTTTAGTATCCTTTTCATGGAGTATCATGCATCAAATTATTAATAAAGGTAAAACGTCAATATTTCACAAACAACCCTCAATACTGATGCAATCAGCATCGTTAATCGCGAGGCTAGTGTTTGACTTAAAAAAAATTCAATAATCCATCGGTTACAGCCACAAACACCAAAACAAAAAACTCTAAAACTGCTTCATTTTTGTCGTAATTAATAATAGATAAAAATGCATTAAAAATCTTTTTTTATATTTTTTAAATTATAGTAACCAAATACAATAGAACAGTTTTTGCTTAGTTTCAATAAAACCACAGGTTTCTTGCCACGGAAACAAAACACAGATTCTACGACGAAGACCATAACTTTCATCTCTATCCGTTTGTTGAACATCAGCAGGCTACTTTTTATTAAAATGATCCGGTTTATCTCTTTAATTCTTTTCATTCCATTCAAGCTTTCAAAACCCGTCTGAATTCGAACCAATGGTGTTGACAACACCAGTTGTTCGACTTGCTAAGGACGTAGATATTATTTGAAAATGTATTTAAACAAATTTTAATCACAAATTGTTATTATTAGTTTATAATAGCAAATGATTTTTTTAAATAAAAAACTACATTACTGGGATTTGAACACATGATTTCAATTTTGTGACATGACGGTGTTCCTTTTAAGATTAATGTTACCGATTAAAAAAATTATTACTCAAATTTTGCACGTTACTTTTTATTAAATCGAAATTTTTTTCAATATAAAAGGGTTTGATTATTGCAAGAATCGGTGAGGCATATTTGACACTTGGTATATTGGTCGCAGACATTGACCATTGCACAAATGCGAACGACTTCGTCCTTGTTATATAGGTTCTTTTTGTTGATAGTTAAGCATCCAATCCGGCTTGAAGGTGAATCGCCAAATATTTGACATTCCTCAACATGATTAGGGTTACTGATGCAATCACGATTAAGAAACGAGGTGCAAGTGAAGCATTTTAATCCTAAGTTTGGGAGAAACTTGGTTTTCGATTAACTTTTAAATTATATTGAATCGTACCGTCGGCCACAGTGACAAACACCAAAATCACTGCACACACCAAAAAGAGCTGCATATTAATCGTAATATCTTTAATAGACTAACGACAATGCAAGTGGAACCGACCTTATATATTTCCCAATTTAATGATGTTATATATAAAGTTTAAGCTTCTGATTGTTTTTATAGTCCAAGTATGGTTGGGTTAATTTATGAATGAAGTGTAAAAAAATTATTTTAATTCAAAATTTTAATTTCTTTCAAGAAGAAATAAAAAATACCATTCCTTCAAAGAAGTTGTATGCTTAGTATACAAACTCCTGAATATTAACTTTTAATTAAAAAAAGACCAGGGAATTTGAAAAACATTTTAATTTTAGTGATGGTTAAATTGGAAACCTTTGCGTGTAAATTTGATCTTAAAATCCATGAAAATGTAACTATCAATATTTTCTTCTACCAGGGCCCCGTTTCACTAAGTTTGCAGTGAACATCGAACCGAGTCTACAACAAAAACATACATTGCAAATCATTCCGTCAATGCAACCAGCGGAATTAATTCGTATTTAAGGTTTTTCTAAGATATATTTATTTTGACGGTATATTATTTTACTTTTGGTAATACAAACGAATAATGGATAGAGTAATTAATTAAATATGAGGTGAAATATGAATGGCCCCGGCAAATGAAATTTTAAAACACACTTGTCACCTGAAAATTAAATTTTAGACTAAAATAATACATTAACATGATAAATACAATTATATCTTCAATTTATATAAATCAATATCTTTATTGTTTTCGTATTTTACATAAAACTGAAACATTTTTCAATAATTGAAATTTTCACAATTTTCTTGTTTTTATTCAGCGAAGAACGATTTCAGCACAATAATTCACTTCCAAACACTTTACTTGGCCATTTCAATGGGTATTTAAATTCGAAAACCTTGAAATATAACTTAAAATTAACCAAATCAATTTTTTTGAAAAAAAATGATGTCAAATATATTGACGTTATTAATGAAACTCGTTACCATTTGGTTGAATACCCAATGAAAACGCGAACGGCATTGGCGAGCTTACAGAATCGGCGTCTTGTACAAAACAATTAATACACAAAGTAAATTATTTAGCAAGGCGACAATATACAATGTCAGATGATGTTAAGATTATTTTATCGATACTGTTTTGGAAAATGGAATGCCCATACACTTACTTATAGAATTTTTGTAGAATTGATTTTAAAAAAAGTTTTTTGCCAAAAAGTTATGGTATGGTAGGTTGGGCGCAGAATCCGCTCAGGGATTATAGCCCTTGTTTACATTTAATTATATGTATAAGATAATTGTTAAGATACACGATAACGTTTTACTAGAGGTCGGGTGGAGAGCCATACGCCCCTCCCCGTTTATCGCTTTAGCTCTCCCTGCCTAACGCAATGTCTGGCCTTTATTAACTTGTTGCCATCGATAAAGTACTGCAATGGAACGATTCCTTCAAAAGTACTTGAGGATTATAATAGAATGGGGTTAGACCCGAAACTCAGCAACGCGCACACTAGGGCAGTATAGATCTAGACGGTCAAACAGTAAAACATAAAAGAATAAATTGTAATGCGTAATTATTAATTTTTATGGAGTATTGTTTAATGCATCAAAATAAATTATTAAAAATATTCATCTCCATGGCCCTACAACAAAGATTGGCCTACTCGACAATATGCCAATAGTCTAGGTTTACAGAAACTGTCTTTTAATCATGGACTCCCAGATCAAGCACATCCTGGTCCACGTTGTCTCCCCATCTAAGCCGCGGGCATCCTTTGCTTGTTCCTGTGGGCGCAACCGATAATTTAATTGTTTTTGTTACTAAAAATTGATATTATGGCATTCAAGTTTGCCCTTTCAAAGTCGTTTTTATAGCACAAGTTCTTTTTTTATAATTAATGTGTGACCTCCGTGAAAATAATCCATCAAATTTATATGGTCGTCAGTTTTTTCGTACATGGATTACCTGTGATTTACCAGTATTAACGATTTTTTTTCAAATGAACCATCTATCGGAAAACTTTGAACTACGCCTTGCGGCTATGAGTAAAAGGGGGATGCAAAATATTTCAAATTGTAAATTTAGAGCCGCTTAACCATCTTTTTAATAAAACGATTGTTTTATTTTTGTGTACATAAATTTAAAAAAATGCATAAATTTTTGTATAAAATACGGTCGATAAGCATTATTAAACACTCGGGCCTTCTTTTAGGCACTCGCTGGCTTAAAACAACCCGTGTGTTTAATAATGCCTAATCTTATCGACCTAGTTATTTATACAACTAGGTCGATAAGATTAGAACTCTTTGCTATGGGTTCCTGGGACATCATAAAGAAGACGACAATAAGTGTATTGCGGTACTGCTGACTCAGTTCAAAATTGTATCGTCGTCTTCAGATACCATCGTCACACACCTCTTCGCATATTCGGAGGCGTAGCGTTCGTCTCTCGAAAACGTCTAAATTACTCTTTAAATTCATGCAAGGATCAAAAGGGGTTCTCAACCCAACCAACAAGTCTTGACAATTAATTGATTTGTTTTTTATTATTAGTAAATGAAAAGCAGCAGGGCCAGTTGTAATCGGATCCAGATGATCCGCAAATTTTATTTCCACTTTGGCTCCATTACCATAGAATTGAAATGTTTTTCGACAATGTTATTGCTAAGGAAATTTTTTCGGGCTGAACAATCCCACCTTAGATTTGATCCCTTGCCTCCAATGAATGCGCTAACCACTAGGTTATAAAACGGATACTCTCGTAATTCAGACTCGACTGATTACTTTGTCTAGGGAAATCTATTTCCTAAAGGAAAGATTATGGAAATATTTCATAAGGAACTATGGAATAGATCTTATTTTTAGGATAGGCTAATCAGATGAATAACAAAAATAAGCAATTAAAAAGTACCAGTACCCACTCAACAGGAAAAAAACATTTTGTAGAAAAATGTGTTTTTTTTGTTTTAATTTTTGTATTAAACGTTAGTTATAATTTGATAGTAATTCATTTTTACTTTTTGAAATTTGGTGTTTTAAAACCTTATTTTTTAAACTTCGCAGTTTTGTAAAAAGAAATATATTAATAAACATTGAACTAATTTTCACAAAGAACTAAATACAAGTTATAATATTCATACCTACTTTTTATGTTGAGGTTTTAGACTGAAGGATATTTAAATTCTACAGTGTTAAGATGCTTTGCCCTAAAATTTAGGGTTTTTTTTGTTTTGGGGTTGGGTAAGAAATCGTCAACAACTAACCGTGACGCGGCGGGGACGAGCGAGTGGAGCTCTCACCCACCAAAAACCATGATTTCTTACTGCACTTAGGTATAGGGTTTAACGGCCATCAAGGTTACTTCGCCCATTGCCCATCAGTTTTTGATTCCATCATTTGAAAAACAATCGTTGAACCATTCCTATATCTTGGCCATCAGTATGACTTCAACGATTCAGTTCACTCTCCTCCAATTATTAATATTTATTCCAAATTATGTACATTATCCAGAGGGGATTTTACATTTTGTTACATGAATGCGATCAGAAAACAATCAAAACTAAGCCTTAGCGCACAGGTCGGGATAACATCTAAGCCCCAGCATTGTCCAACACGAATTCTCTCATTTTAAGTGCTGCCAGCACGAAGTTGAGCAGCCGTTCTACGTCCGCCAGGTCACCGAATTTCATCACTGATAACATGGCGACTGCGTAGTCCTTGCGGCCCTTTCAAAAATGGTCTCATAAGAGGGTGACCTGCAGTATTTAACTATCGGGTAGTTCAACACGAATTGCTTCACTGAGTCCCTTTCGTTGAGATTACACAACTTGTAGTGAGCATCGGGACTAACATGGTGTGACACCCCGTTGGCCAAGAGACTCCTTAGTCCTTATTCAGGAACAGAAGCTGATAGATGATGCGACCCCTGTTGCACGTCTCGCTAGAAAGTTGGAAGTCTCTGTCCGATAGCGACAGTTGTCTATAGACGCCGCAGTAAGTAGACCTATCAATTCTGAATCCTCAGGAGTCCCGAGGATGGAAACCCTACTCCCAAATATTCAAACTTTAATACGAACTGGACCATTCGGCACCCATAGAAAACCAAGTATAGGGAAAACAGCAGAGGGAATAAGCTGTCACCCTGCAAAACTGCGTTCCTTAGCTCCACGCAGATTTAGACCTGTCGATCAGAAACTCAACAGAAGCATCGCCGTAAAAACTCACCAGCAGGTTTAACATCTTTATCGATAAACCCATGTTATAAAGTTTATCAAACAGGCTAGAGTCTATTCCAATTATGTGAGTTGGATAATACGAAGTCGGCCAACATTTCAGGCTCGACCACCTCTATAGAAACTTCTCTCTCTCTGCATTGAATCTCCGACATCTGAACATCAAATGTTTGGGAGTGTCCTCCTCATCACAGAAGTTCCATAGGTCTGTATCCTTTAATTTGAAGTTACTTCATGTCCACTCAAAAACTGGGTTAGGAAAAAATTAACCTCACCATGTCTTCTTTCACAACAACGTCTTACAACAGGGATAAGGCCTCTGGCTTTATCCTGGCTTTCATTAAACCACTGTTCTTGCCATTTAGCGAATGTTATGTGATTTTGCAATGATTTATTTACAGCTTAGGTCTTATCAGTACAAGCTCTATTTTCGGAGTGATATTATTACAAAATAATATTATTACATTATTTCAAATATTAAATAAATCTCTGTATGCGCGTATTTTCTTAGATGTTTCTATCAATGCGAAGGTCTAGCTCTAACCAATTGGATTACGCAATCAAATTTGTCAAATGCCCTATCTATTCTTCTGCCAATCTTTC
>JXOV01004731.1:2206-17711 GCA_001014945.1 Clogmia albipunctata
ATTTACTTATATTACAGTTAAGCAGATTTATCTCTGATATCTACGTAATGTGCCAAAAATAGCCAAATTTTAAGCAAATGGCTGTTGAAACGGTAAATATTAAAAATTTAAAACAGGAAACGTTAATTAATTTAAAATTTAATTACGGTCGTACGGCATAGCCTAGACCAATATTTGGTGTAATTTAAAGGCAGCAATGGCGACCAAATTTTGGCTTTGAAACAAATTTGTTGCATAGTTTATGACAAATTTTTTTCACTAGAAATAAAAATTCAAAACTTTCACTGAGTGCCATAGAGTGAAACATTACAAAACTCAAATGGATATTGAAAAGCATATGTTTCGATACGGGAGTGCAAAAACAAATTTTCTCTCTCTATCAAATAAAAATATGTTTGAGCTTAAGCTCCCCTCTAAACTCTACTACACAAATCTAACCAACGTTTAGCGTTCGCGGATGACATTGCGGCTCGTATCTTGATGGATATGAAAGAAACCTTTATTAGAATTGATGAGGCTGCAAAGTCTATAGGACTCCACGCCAACGAGTTTAAAACCAAAATAATGGCTTCATATCCGCCTGTGAAAAGAATTCCTAACATAGGTCAGAACCTTACAAAAGTCATAGCAGTTTCGAAGTTGTTACAAACTTCAAGTATCTTGGTTCATAAGTCAACCAAACTTACACCACATCTAATGAAATCAAGATAAGGGTTCTGACCGCAAATAAATGTTATTATGAATTGATAAACATTTATGGTGCCGAATCCTTAGCAGACCAACCAAGTTAACGATGTACAAAACGCTTATAAAGCCTGTCCTCCTTTATGTAAGCGAAACATAGTCTACAACAAAATCTTACAGAGAAGTACTCACCGTATTTGAGCGGAAGATATAACGTAGTATGGACCAGTTCAGGATGATGGAATGTGGCGTTGGAGATACAACTATGAGTTGTGAATTAAATACTTCTAAGTACAAAAACACAACAATTCATTGCAGATTTGGGGGTTAAATTATTTACAAAATGCAAAAAGACTTGCACAAAGAAGATACAAACAATACAATCAAAATGCTTACTTAGTTTTCTTTTTCTCAAATTTTAATTGGAAATGTAAATTGTATATAAGAAATTTTAATATTTTATGCATTTTAATCACATAAAATCAATATTGTGGTACTAATATTAGTTCTGTCTGAGTCGTTTTTATAGTACAAGTGTTTTAAAGAATTTTTTAATGCTCTATTACATTTTCTTTATTATTAAAGTGTAACCTCCGTGAAAGAATAAGCATAAGATTAAAAAATTAAAATTGAACCGATGATTTTTTAGATTTTCGTGTAAATTTATTTTGAAATGCAAAAAAATGTTGTTTTAAGCACGATCGATAAACACGGGATTTCTTTAAACCACACGCTACGTTCGTGACATGAAACCACCCTAATGTTTAAGAATATCTTAAAAAACTATTAACTTTTCCAACCAAGAAACCAGAAGTTAATTTTGTGAAATATTTATTATTTTTGCTTAGATAGATGAGTTTTCTGTTATTCCGACATATAATATTTTACGAAAACTATTAAGAGAGACCAAAACTTTAAAGAAACAACAGTACATATGGGTATGATTCTGGTTTTAGTGTCTAATTTATTAACGATAATGAAATATTTGTATTATTAATTAATAGTTTGATATTTTCACAACTAATTTAATTTTATAAATAAGATGTAATCCACTGAAACAGAAAATGGCAAAATATGATTGGTTTAGTTGAAAAATGATCCGTCGATAATATCCCCATTACGTGTTGTGTTTGAAAATCAGAGACAAAAATAAATCCCTTGTGGATTAGATGACAAATGATTTTGGTTCAGATTTAGAAGGACTAACCGGACATTTTCGGACCTAGATCAATTTCGTGGCCAGGATTCGATTTCCTAAGGAAACTGAGACGCTTTTCAATTTTAGCCTTTGATCTTAAATAGCATTTGACCCATTTCAGATTTATCCAGTGTCGATTGCAACCGAAAAGTTCTTATCTTTTTTTAAATAAAATTTATTTCAATATAAATCATTCAAATGTAAATAAACAGGGTTTTATATGTATATGGCTTGTCCCGAAATGAAACGGAACACGCGTTTTTTTAATTACAAAAATTCCGTGTTTATTATACAATACCTATTATATACATATCAAAATATGGTTCCTCAATGTTTAAAATTTTGAAGTTAAAAGAAATTATCTTTAAATTTAAAATTTAGTATGTCGACAAGGGGTTTGCACAACACATTTATTAATTTTTAATTTACTTTTTGTACGAATAAACCCTAAACTTTTATATTTTATTATGTAAAATTAATTCAACCATGTCTATGTTTTAAACCAGATTTATTATAATTTGACTTTGCAATACATAGTTATATTTAAATTTCGCTTAAATTTGAAACAAAAGACAAACATAATGTATTTGGTCTATTTTCTTGTAAGATAATTAAAGATAATAAGATATCAGTATTTTTATTCAAATCTAGACTTATTATAGATTTTAAAACTAATAAAGTTTTGAATTTAATTTAATGATGTTATAGAAATTATGCCATTTTTATTAACACTATTAAAAAAGCAACAATTTTTCCAAAAACTTGATAAAATCGTTATACAACCCATAGCTTTATAAAGAATATAATTATAATTTTTTAGTTTTTATTAAATTAAATATTACAAAAATAATAAATTTTCAAAGAATGCAATATGATGATGGGTTTTTGTACAATCGGGATTCGCATCTTTGGTGCCTAAACTTCAACTAGACAAATAACTGACACCGGTTAATAAATTATATATTTAATGTGTTATATGGCTAGAAGATCTCTTTGTTAGTTTATTTTTTTTATCAAATTTTAGAAATATTTTTGAATAAAAATAGCAAAACCATGTAAAAATTCAACATACCTAAATAGTTTGCATTTTTCTTCTTATTACTTATAACATTCAAATATACAATAGATTTATAAAAAATATATTTTTGTTATAATTTTATGTAAAAATAATAACATAATAATTTATTTCAGTTATAAAAAGTTCAATAATCGAGCAAAGTCTAATAAAATTTTAATGTTTAATGAATGGGTTTCGGTTTTTGACCCTATTTTTGCAAAGTCATTTTTCACACATGATATTCAAACGAATATATTTCATTCAATAACTAGTAATTTTTAACTTGTAATATATCTTTGAAACATGTAAGAGTACCTTAGGAATTTATGAATAACCAAAAATTAATCAAATTGTTGAACCTAAATTATTTTCAATCTTTAAAATTTTCAAACAATTGTTAATATAGTTTTAAATAATCATTTTGAATATATTAAAGTGTATTTAAAATCCGCATTTCCTATTCATAAGATATTTCTCTATTATTATTATAAGAAATTAACACAGTGTTTTTAGACGTGATGATTGAATTGACATAAATTTGAAAATCGTACGCGACAAAGTTTTTTTAAAACCAATTCGGACAAAAATTTTCTTAAAGTAAATATTTTCACCTCTGAAACTATGTTCTTAACAATGTAGCATCTTAAGCTCGGAAAATGTAAGAATGGTTTTTGAAAACCATTTTATTCCTCATATGAGGAGTTTTGGCCTAACGGTATGAGTGGATCTTTCTTAGTAAAACATAAAGCTTGTGGTGATCCTAATTTCCCGCCACTGTTTCCAGTACCTGAGAAGCAACTCCCAGCACTCCAAATAGCTTCTCCATTTATTTTCTTCCTGACCCTTCCTTCATCTACCTTTTACCATGTAAATTATTACTGTAAATATTATTATTATTTCCACCTCTTTTCTCTACATAATCGTTGATAAACCAACATCTTATTCTGGGAGCCAAAAGCTCTAGTGGCCCTTGTGGCCTGACTCCATCGTCTCTGGGTAAATATTCTCCTCCGTCCTTTTTATCTCTTGGGAACTCCAATCTTCATTCTCTGCTCCCACGGCGAGTGAACTGCACTACTCACTAGGCAACTCGTCATAAGCTTATACAACTGTAACGATCAATTTAATGTGCTCTTAGCCTAAAATTATTGAATGGTTAAGGCCAGAATTAGAATATTAGAAGATTCATGTTGACGATGAAGAGCTATACAAGTCAAGAAATCAAGGTTTTTTTGCAGGAAAAGTTTCATGACCGTTTTATTTCTCTAAGAGTTGTTCAAAATTAACTATCATTATCTTGAAATGATATGTGAGTTATTGGAGATTTTGAATGATTGTTGGAGAGAATAAAAGTGATTTGTTAAAGTCCATAATAAATTCGTAAATATATCAAGAATAAATGGCCTTAACTGTGCCAATTGTTCTTGAAAAAAATTATAAAAAGATATGGTCATAAAAGCATTATACTAGAGACTATTTGCCTGTCATTCCATACAAACCGAATTCAATATTTTTTAAGATTTCAAATTGCTACCCTTCGATTTTAAACTGTCGTATATCATTATCATTTTGGCACTACAATCCAGTCGCATCCTGGTCCACGTAGTTGTCATTGTGGGTGCCGCTAATAAAACTCTTTTTACTAATGCATTCTGGCCCCATTTCAGCCTTCTCGACTTTATAAAGACGACGATAAGTAAACTCTCTATAATATCTAACTCAAAGTTGCGGTAATTTGGGACATCCTTTATACCAAATATTGAGTCAAGTTTCAGTTGCAATTTCTTCTAACAACTTCTTTGAATTTTAAATCCCTTACATATTATTGAAATTGCTACTCTGTTACTTATATCTTAGGCATACAATCAACTCATCTTAAACTTTATCTTAAATTCCTATTTTGTAATGATATTAAAATCAAACTTGTGGAACGTATTTCACCAACACATAAATACAAATCTAAACGTTCATTTCATATCCCCGGAAATAATTCAAAATCCCAATTATCTACAACACATGCACCGGATTTGAATCCAGGTAAACTTATTTAATTAATAGCGTAATCTCATTACGGAAGAATCACGTTTACAAATCTGCACGTGATTTCTATTATATCGTTTTGATGAGATTTCGTCTCTTGGATGTGATTATGCCAATTAGAATTATTGTATCACATGAATTCAATAAAAAAATTACATTTAAATGTACATTTTTAACTCATGATGAAGAATTATTTCGATAAATTTCATTACAAATTTCCATTCCATTTTAACGAAATTGTACGTTTTATGTTGTGTTTTCAATTTCATATATCAACGTCAATGAAAAACGAGGAATGCCCAATTAAATATTCGAAATAGCCCAACAATTCGAATATTGATTGTGGTGGATAATAATTCAACCAAAATATATTGAATTTCTCCCTGGCGTCATATTCCAATTAAAAATTCAATAGAGATTGGTTCACAGCTGACCTTATTTATTCATCCCAAGTGACTCTGTTGGCACTGCGTCACTATCCAGCTGATCAAGAAGATAAACTTCCCAAAAGTTTTATATTAAATAGAAGCGAAATTTGAACGCAGTCTTTTATCAGTTGTGGCCTCCAATAACCCTTCAGCAAAGTTTAAATAAATTGCAAATTCCGCAATGATGTGTGGTAGTCAAAATATATTGAAATTGTTTATGAACAAAATTCTAAAGGAAAATTTAGTTTTTATTTTAAATTTTAAGAATATATTATTAATTGTCTTCTTCCTTCGCTTACAGCTCGATGTGAGCAGAGGACGCACTGCAGTGCGTCCTCTGCAATTTGTCCACAGATCGATATAACCAGAGGCGCAGTTCGGTAATTGTTAATACACAATACACATTGTATATAGATCATCTTCGTCTGCATGTTCTTAATAATTATGACATATAAATCTCATCTGAACAACAAGAGTAAGAATTAGGTTTATTGAGAATTCTTTTGAAAAAAAGGACATTAATATAATATTTTGGTAATTCTAAACATAATATGGAATTTTATGTTTTGAATGAAACATTATAATTAATATCTAAATTACACCAAACTTATAAAAGAAAAGTGTTCAATTAATATTTTTTTTCATTTATTAAGTCCAAATAATAAATGGTATGGTATGGTAGGTTGGGCGCAGAACCCGCTTGGGGATCAATAGGATAAAAGTGTTTATTAGGCCTGCCATTCGGCACCGCACACCAGGGCAGTACAGGCCTAGCCACTTTTCAGGAAAGATTCAATGTTAGTAATTTGGACAGTTAGTATGAATTAAATCAGTGTATGATGGTATACTTAATATATAGGGGAAATATGTACAAAACGGCATACACGGACAAAATGGCATAAGGGGTGTTTCAGGATTTTGGCTATTTTTAGCTCGCTATCTTGTAACCTAAATGACCTTGACTATCCTGCCAAAATTTGAACGCATTCAGTCCATGCGTCTTAGTACCAGGGCCCTGTGAAGTTTTTCCAGCGAAATCAGTTTTCATTTACATTTTGTTCAATTGAACATGCAGAAAGAGTTTCGCTAATTTACATATTATTCTGGTGCTTGAGTTTAAAGCTGTTTAATTTTGGTTCTGCTCATTTTTTGCAACAATTGGATATTAATTTTAATAAATAGATAACCAAAGATGATTACTGTATAATATGGCGTTGTTGTGTAATACCCATAAAGAATTATGATCCAAAAACAAAGCACTATGCTATTTTGTACATACTTACCCTACTTAATTTTTCCAAATAATAAATAATACTAATAAAATGTTTTCTCCACAATATGTTAATTTTTGTTTTTATTTTTATTTGGGGAATTACCCGTATCAATAAAATTTGTTGACATCACTGTAGAAGGAGGACAGTGGTAACATTAAGGGGAGCGGATCACATCCAAGGGTCTGTTACAAATTAATATATAAAAATGTGCACTCCATTGCTGTCGCAGGTCATAGTCCCTGAACCTCGACAATCTGATATCGCTGTTGACCTCAACCAGAGCGACGATCTCGGCATGTCAACTTTGGGCGAGACGACTCTGGTCGATCTCGATATGCTCACTCGATACTTGTTTTACTGTCCTTAGGCTTAAGTCCCGCAATAGGTTAGTGGTTCGTATTTATCATGGAGCTCCACTCAACGAACGGACCGCCCCAGCCTGACTCGGGTTCACACGCTGCAAAAGACTATTGAAACAGGTCGCCCAGAGTTCGATTCCTTACGTCCAGATAGGGAGAATAGTGGATTTGTATATTGTCAGATTCGACTCCAGAGGGATCCTAGGCAGTTCGGGAATTCTTCAACTAAGGCTCCTCAATGTTTGGTGGATTTTATATTGATGTAATTGCTTTTATAATATTTAATTTTCGAAAGATTTAGACCACCCCTTTCATCTAGATACGTTCATTGAATGGTAGCAATTACTAGTATTATAGAAAGATCCGGTTTATCTCTTTGATTCTATGCACTCTATCCAAGCTTTGAAAACCTGTCTGAATTCGAACAATTAGTGTTGAAGTTATTGTTTCTTCGAGTGTTGTGGCCAAAAAAACAAAAAAATTACGGTTTCGAGTGAACCAATTCTTTTACAACGCGTTACCCACTGTCCCACCGTGGCCTATTTATCACTTTTATAAGAATTTAGGGAATGATTTGATTCTGGGCCCTCAAAAAGTGTTGTTGTGCCATTTTTGATCTGTGGTCAAATGGTTTTCATTTGATTATTTCAAAACCATTGCAGAAAAATAAAAAACATATAGAAATCGTACAAGGTATAACTTCCAAGGAAATTGAATTCTTCTATAATCATTTTCATCATAATCGCGTTTCCCCACATCTTTAATTTATCATTTTATAAAACTAAAATATAGTAGAACAATCTCTTTCACAGACTCGTAAAAAGTGAAACCACGTTAATTACTATGCTGAAAACATATAGTCTATAAAAAGTCAAATCCCGAGGATGAGGCTCTCCAGGCCCAATATTTCTTGCAGAAATTGAAAGGGAAATACAAAAAAAAATAGTTTTCGTAAAAACAACGTAAACAGTTCTTATAAGGACTACAAAACTTAATTAAATTTTATGATAAGCCTCATTATACACGTTTATATACAGCGTGAATTGAGGTTATAGCCGCACACATTTATCCGTGATATCTGTGGAACCAAAAGAAGCTGTCAATATTGGTATTCATAGATGCACAAAGAGGATAGTTTTCGATAACCATCACTACCGTATTTGAATTCGAAAATTTTTTATACTATTTTCTCATATTTCAATATCAGGGTTTTTAGACTTTCACTGTGAGCTACTGCGGGCCTGCTATGATATTGCGACTCAAATATTTGCAATTCTGGATATATTTCGGATTGTGTAACTATTCCCATCAATAGATTGTTTAATTAACGCCCAATAGCGGAGAAAAGGGGGGTGCGGCTATAACGCTCACCCATTCGGCATTTGCCGTTCTTCGTTTGTTTGCTATTTTGCAAAATTGATTAAAGTATTTGCAAATCTGCTTTGACTTAAAGTTGTAATCTGTAAAGTGATACAATGTGTGTAAATTTGAAAATCCAGCTTCTTTTGGTTCCAGAGATATCAAGGATCAATGGGTGCGGCTATAACCTCAATTCACACTGTATGTATAAGGGTAAGTAAAAAAAATTACAGTAATATTTAATAAATATCATATCAGGTAAATATTATTCCACTTTACTCTGTTTTATTCGTTTTGTAGGAAATTGTATGGTATTGTTCTGTTGATTATATTGCTTTTGAATTGATTAATTCTGCATTGTAAACAAGTTGTAACAGAAATATAATAGCGAGCACAATTAACTTTATAAATAAAAAAATTAGCTTTAATAATTGATTAATAACAAACAAACAATAAATCCATAATTTTATTAATTATTTTTATATTTTAACCCACTTTCAGCTCCTAATGAACTATTGTTATTTCGTTATCCAATTAATGAAATCATGAAGGTGAAATAAAGGTTTATTACCAAAAACCAAATCAATTAAATCCAGACTTCGATCACGGAAACCCAAACAACGAAATTATTTTCGAGCAATTATATTAATCTGTTTAATGATCTGCGAATAAAACTGGTGGTGATTTGTATTTTTAGAGTTGATGTTGGTAAAGTCTATCATAAACATCCGGTCATTTAATAATGAGATAATCAATCTTTTCCTTATTGTTTGGGTTATTGTATTTTGTAGAATCCAATTACATAGAGTGTTATCAAAATGAATTAAATAACAATTAGTCTTTTTTTAAAATACTAGAAAATAATATGTTGAAAAAAGGGACAGAATTGTTATTTGTAAATTAAAATTTTAAAAAGTGATAATATTTTTCAATTATTTTATAAATCCTTTGTAGTTTTTCCTTGAAAAATATTAATGCTATTATATACAATAAATCGCAAACTATAGTGCTAAACCCTGTTAAAAGACAATGTCGTAAGAATAATTGAATTTTGGTGGAATTCAAATTATATATGTACACGAAACCAATACAAATGAAATGCATTCCGAATTCTATATGCACAGTATTTTAAAGAGATAAAATTCAATTTGAAATTTAATTCACACATCAAACAAGAGTTTAAAAATTTTCCATTAGTTGGCGCACGTATCGATTTGAAAATTTCCAGTTATAATACATTTAAGACGAAAAGAAAGTCAGAGAGACAGTCAAAGACGGTAAAGTTAGTCAGTTTTTGTATGAAATTCAGAGTGAAGAATGAGCGNGATAAAATTCAATTTGAAATTTAATTCACACATCAAACAAGAGTTTAAAAATTTTCCATTAGTTGGCGCACGTATCGATTTGAAAATTTCCAGTTATAATACATTTAAGACGAAAAGAAAGTCAGAGAGACAGTCAAAGACGGTAAAGTTAGTCAGTTTTTGTATGAAATTCAGAGTGAAGAATGAGCGCGGTTTTGCTCCCACCTCTTTGAAATTCTCCTCCTAAAGCGCCTCTCTCAAAGAGGAATTCAAAGCGCAGTTCAGTTAAGTGAAAAAGTATGGTGTATATAATCATTCTTCCACTACACTCAGCGCAAAGGAAAGAGAATTTGATTTTGTTCCTTCGAAAATTGTGCACACAATTATTAAACTAAAATATTAAGAAAATACTCGTTTTCTTTAAAAATTGAATTCAATAAATTTGTTACTGTTAATACATTAATGATTTATTATATAAAATGATAAGAAAATAGTGTTTATTAAAATTAAAACACGCATTCAAGTTTGGGCGCAAATCATCCCGCTTGATCATCATCTCCGCTCGGTGGAGAGAGCGTAAGATTTATATAAACTCCTCTAACGCAAGAGAGTGCAAAAAGAGGATAAAAATTTGCGCTTCGGTGAGGGGGATGAATTTGCTCCGAAAACTTACTCTGATGAAATTACCATGTTGTGCTTCTAGGTGGCGCAAACATCCCTACACTTGTGATTTTAAAAGATTCTTGTATAAAATAAGACACGTGTCTGAGACTAGTGTGTCCTTATGAGGAAGAAGAATAAAATTGTCAAATCTTTCAAAATAAACAAACGGATATGCTTGGAGAAAACTTACAATAGATAGAAAATCGTGGAATATAGAAGAAAGGTCTACGTTCAGGAGAGGACGGACTTTTTGGCACTAATGATGATGATGGTGAAATCTATTTAAGATTGTAAAACAGTCCTTTAATGGAATTATTTTTTGTTCAATTAAAATAACAACATTTTCTTTTCAAAATATGATTTATTTAATATCCTGCACATTTACGAACTATGTTAATACAAGAAGGCATAGAGGGGTAATAATACTAGTTAATGGAGCTTAGGGGCAAAGTGGGTACAATAATATTCATTATTCTAGTTGATTGCTGAGTCTGTTTTTGATTGGAGCTACCAATTTAAGGGCGGCCATGTTATTGGTATGTTCGATCCTTCGTCTGTAGAGGGTCCTTCGAATCGCAGTATCTTATTTTAATGTAGTTTCTAATAAAAAACGGAGCTGACGTATATTGACTATAAACTCTAGCCATCGTAGTGTTGCAGCAAAGCAAAGTAAAAAGATTTTGAATAAGTAAATTTGAGTAGAGTCCAACTTATTAAACATAATTATATTGGATTGGATTTATATTAAAAAATATTATATATTTATCACACAAGAATTCTAATTAATCTCAAACATTATAGTTTTAACTATTAGTCTCCATTCGGTAAGTACGAAAAAACAATATTTGATTTTTAGAACTTTTTTAAAAAACAAACATTAGCTGTGCCATCGTTATAAGGAACAATAATATAATAATATACAAGATATAGTTGTTCATTTAAGAATTAAAAGCTCATAGTAAAAGAAATTAAAAAATATTTCGTAAACATTAGGGCTGTGGTTTGCCCATCGCTATTCTAAACAGACGTAATTAAAAAGATTACCTGTAATACGAATAAAACTATCGATTTAAATTTTGAGCATCATGCCTATATTTCTGATATACCCCTGACTGGGCTTTTTAACCACAATTAGACATATCAATCGACTTTTGGGCAAAACTATTTTACAATGATAAAAAATTAGAATTAAATTATAGATCACTTAATTGTAACAACCATTCGGTAGACATATTTAGTTTGCTTCCATGCAATAAAGATCTAAAATATAATTTTTATTAATTAAATATTTGTAAAAGGTACTAATTCTGTGGATTTACACTAATTGTGTTTTCTGTGCGGAATTGAAAATTGTATAATCCAACAGTATTCAATTATGAACCACTTTCTAGGGGATCCATATGGGCTTCTAAAATGTAAAGATTCTAAGAAATATTTATAAATCTTTTCATTACAAACTTTTAAACCCTTATCCGAGTAACTTGGTCTTTACTTCATTCCGCTTCAGCGTAGCAAATGCAGCAGTTGCAGTTCTAATTCGGCTATTCACGTCTATCGAAGCAGCCATTACTCCATCTTCCAGCATAGAACCCATGTACTTGAATATCTGGACCTGTTCAATACGAATCCCCTTCAAAAAAACATCTGTATTGGAGCCGTCTGACGTCATCATCTTGGCCTCATTAATCCTTAGACCATATGGTTGGGCAGCACTGGAAATATCGTTGAGGATCTGCGTCGCTTCTCCTTCTGTATCTGAAAAGAAAACACAATCATCGGCAAACACAAAATCCAAAACAAAGCAGTTTTGAAAATACTCAACTCCTGTTCCATTTTGGAATGTTATTCTCATGATAGCGTCCATTATGGCGTTGAATAGCCCAGGTGAAGCGACGTCTTCTTGACGAACCTCTGATTTGACCTCGAATTCTGGCAGATCTTTCCCTATTCTGACTTGACTGCTGATTCCCGAATATGCTGCTTGAAGTAGTACAATCATCTTTTGTAAAACATGTTCATGCTTCAGTGTATTCCATAAAGCAGGCCAGTGGATGCAGTTAAAAGCCGATTTACAAATTTTGTAATTTAGTCGAGCTTTTTTTATCTACTTGGTAAAAGCCCAAGTCGTCCTCGTCACTAGGGTGTATGTTTGCATAGTCCATCATAATTCTTGTAAAATCAAAAAAAAATTAGTCGAGCAAATCGTATGATCTACTAAATATAAAAATAATTTTAAAATAATTAGCTTGTTTAAATATTAGGTGAATAGAATAGGTTGATTATAAAAATATCTTATTTTGGTCCAAAACAAGTATTCTAATAATATTTTAAAAATAATTACTATTTGTGTCAAACAGATAACAGCATTTAAGTTGATTTACATTTTAGATTATGTTATGTCTTTAAATGCTTAAATATAAAGTTTATCAATTTAATAGTTTTCATTTAATTGACCTATAAAGCATTTCTATTGTTAGAATCTTTTATGTGAGTAAGTCGAGGAAACAACTTCAATAATTCAATTTCAATATAAGTAGGGATGAGTACTCTTAAATAAATTAGGGATATGAAATCCTCATTCCCTTTTTAATTATGGCCAACTTTATCTCGAATGGTTTCTTTATGAGGAAGATAACGTCCTTGTATATGTCATTAAACGAGGGTTTATTTTCAGACAGTCCAGGAAGTTGACCTAAACCACTCAAAACCATAAATAATTAGAAGAAAAGATACAAGCCATATAACTTTTATGACATGATTTTCTGCTAAGCCAAATATATGTTATGGATTCATGGAAGGATGTCATGCGGAAGATATTGAATCTCTTTTGTTTTGAGGAACAAATTTGATACTATTGAACAAAGTTCTAGATAAAAGAATACACTAAATGTTTTTTTATTGATTTTTATAATAGTTTAACTAACAGGGTCTATTAATTTTTTGTGATTATGACTTTCGTTATTTTTTATTGGTTTTTTATTTTTAAAAAATTTAATATTACAAATTAAAAAGCCAACTTACAATTTCTGAATGTTTATTTTTTAATCAAATTTAGTTAAAATATTAGGTAATAGTTATTTGTCCTGTTTTTTAACTCGAAAAAATGAAACACTCGCCTTCGGCTCGAATGTTTCATACTCGTTAGAAAACAGTTGACTTTAAACCCGGGCAGGACGTAACGTTGTTGGACTCCACTCTTGAGCACTGAATTTTTTACAATTTAACATTAAAATTCATTATTTACTGGGAAAATTTAAAAATTGACATGTTTCACAAATGTTACAAGTGAAATCTTAACTGTTAAGTTACCGTTAACGGTTGAAATAGAGTTTGTTTCTTCTTAACGACCCTTCTTAAGGCAAATACCTATTTTATTGTTACATGTAATATTTGTTTGCTTTAATTTATGGAAAATAAATTTCCATTTAAAGCTATATAAGGCTATTACTATAATTTACTGACATTACAGTTAAGCAGATTTATCTCTGATATATACGTAATGTGCCAAAAATCGAACAAAAATAGTCAAATAATATGCAGATGGCTGTTGAAACGGTAATTATTAAGATTTCTAAACAGGAATCGTTAATTAATTTGCAACATATGTTTCAATACGGGAGTGCAAAAAGTTTAATTTTATTACTTCTTTTTTTTAATAAAAGTCCTCACACTTTAAAAGGAACGCCATCATCCTGGGAAATTATTGAGTTCAATCTCACGGTAATTACCAGCTTTTTAAAATTAATTTTTATTAATAGACGTTTAATTAACCAGGAAACCTCTCCAGTGACTTTTAATTAGCTGAGGAAAGCAGTAATTAAAAACGATAAGTCTATAATAATTTGTGACACGCTTCAATGGTTAGTTCATTTTCTTCAATAATTTTTAATTTGAAATGGATTACATAAATTTTAAACGAAATCTTACACAATAAGTACAATTTATTGGAAATAAAGAATGTTTAAATGTGTGAATCTGATTTTATATTTTTAGAAAACTACATAAGTTGCCTTTTATATTTCGGGATTGGGCAACCCCAAGTGTGCAATCTGGCAACTGACTATCGTAAAGTTTGGCATTTTTGAGGTTATACGTACTCAAAACGTTATAACTTACGGCAATTATTTATGTTATTTACAGTTACTTGAAACTACTCGTGAAAATTTTCGGGCAATCATTTTTCATAACTTTCGACGTGGCTTATTGCGAAAAGAGTACATTTATGAACCTTAATCTTTGTATGGGGACAGCAGCATCTTTTAGCACTGTGAAAAATTGGTTTAATAAATTTAATTGTTGTCGACATTTGCTCAAGGTCGAATTCCGTGAAGGTCGTCCAAAATCAGTTGTTGTTCCGGAAACCATTGATGCTGTGTGCAAACTAATATTGCAAGATTGTCATATGACTTATCGTGAGATTGAGACAACCTTAGGCATAAGTGGGACTAGCATACATTTGATATTACACGAACATCTGACCGTAAAAATGGTTTGTCCTCGTTGGATCCCGTAAAATTTGATAATCACTCAAAAACATCCTCGAGTCGATTGGTGCAAAAGCATGTTGGAAAAATACGATTACGGTGCTTCAAAAGACGTTAACATAAGTGATGTATCATGGATCTATGGTTATGAACCTAAAATTCACCAAAGATCGACCGTGTGGGTTTTTGAAATTGGGTCAAATCCAACGAAAGTTGCTCGTGAAAAAAAAAACACATCGAAGCAAATGAATGCCTGTTTCTTCGGCAAAACTGGTCATATGGCAATTGTTTCGCTTGAGAAATATTGAAAGGGCAATGCTGATTGGTACACCGTAATTTGTTTGCCTGAAATCTTCGGAAAAATTCGAAAAATTGACAAGAATCAAGAAATCAAGAAAAAAATCCATTGTCAAAGATTTCTGCCGCCAGAAGATGCTGTTAGAGCGTTCAAAAACCATGTTTTGGAGGTGTCTCATTCGGACTCGAAAAAGTGGTTCGACAATTGGTTCAAATGCATGCAAAAGTGTATAGATCTTAATTGGAAATATTTCGAAAAACAATAAAGTAGTTGTCAATGGTTAATATTTATTTTTGTTCTCTAATCCCGAAANGAAAAGAACTGATCCACATTCAAATACTTCGGTTGATGGAATTA
>JXOV01004732.1:0-29778 GCA_001014945.1 Clogmia albipunctata
TAGTCGAGTTGACTAACAAACAATCAATAAAATAAAAATAAAAAAAATAAAATAATAAGAAAAGGACTACACCTTTTTTCATTGCAATATCAAGGACGGCCCATGTACTTTAAATGGGCTGTACATGACATTGCAATGGAAAAAGTTGAAATTCTAAAACGATCGTTCTTGACATAACACTGAAAAAAGTTGCCATTGCTAAGAAAAAGGTGTAGTATTTTAAAGAATTCTTTAACGCACTTGTGCCATAAACACGAATTTGACAAAACAAATTTTAGTGATATAATACCAGTATCAATTTTACTAAAAACCATAAAAGCTTTTAAGTACATATGAACTAATGATTACTCGTACTAATTCACTATTATTCGCAATTTACTAACACACCAATAATTTAAATACAGAAAATTACTGAATCATCGTTAGATAATAATGTCAAAAATACAAAATATATAATTTTTTTGTTTTTTTGATTTGTTCTTCCTATTTTAAAGCAAATGTTTTTTTTATATCAAAATTAAAGAATTTTAGAATTTTATATACGTAATGATTTCGAATAATTATTTTCATGGTAATAAATCTTTTATCAATTCCCTAAAACTTTAGTACAAATGAACTTGCAAATTATAAATGAAGAATTATACTTTAATTTCAGTTGATTATGTATGAACCTTCTTGTATTATTCCACAATAACAAAAATCATAGTTGAAAGAACTGTATAAATTAGTTAATTCTATTAGTTAGTTCATAAAAAATATCATAATGTATTTGTTGGTTTCTGAGTACATATGAACTAAAGAATACTAATTTATTATTATTGGCAATTAACTAATACATCAATGATTTTGATAGTATATGCTGAATCATCGTTAGATAATTATTAAAATAAAAAACAACAATAATGAATACAAAAAAGAATACACTTCGAATAAATCATCTTTAGAACAAAAAAACAAATGGAAAGTTTTCTATTTGAAAGTAAAACGCTTTAGAATATTTATATTTTGTTAGGTTATGTTTTCGATTACTTAATTCATGATAATAAAATTTATTATCAATTTCGCAATTTTTGGTACATTTGAACCTAAAAGGTTATAAAAACAATTTTCAGTGTTTTCCAAAGCAATTGCCTATTTCTTTTGAATCTTTTTTAGGTGACCAATTGAATGTGTAAGGATTTAGATTAATATTTTTTTCGATAAAACATTATAAGGATTTTGGTAAAAAAGATTCTGTTTTTTATTAAAAATATTTCAAATGATATAATACTAAATTCATTATAACCAAAAGTACGTTAGTATCTAAATAAGATTAGAGTTTGAGGCACTTCTTTCAATAATTACCTTAAAAGGTATCTTTAAAAAAAAGTATAGATAAAAAACTGTACGACCTGAAAAAAGTGGAACATCTGGCCTATCATATGATAGGCCAAATTTGCGAATCTAAGTAATGCCTCAACATGGCCAGATTATTATCGAGGGAATGCGCGTGGTGATAACGGTTTTGCGAGAATCATCATCGTCCACTGATAACTTCACACCACCTGGGCTTTGCTTTACAATTAAACAGAAAACGATTACTAAGCCAATTTGTTAAAGTGTTACCGCCTTTTGCCTGTATTGTTTCAACGAAAAAAAAAAATGGACAGATGTGCGAGAAACAATGAAGCGCATAAAATCGCGCAAATATTTGGGCCATCGAGAAATTGGCAAATGCGTGTGGGCTCGTCAACCCAACCAAGTATTATCGCTGTAAATGAGTAATTGGGCAAAACACAAAAAGTGTTGGTGAGAAAGAAAGAGAGACAATTTTATTATCAAGTAGCTATGTCATAATTAATTTTCTCACTCTCTAAAAATGTCCAGAACATATGTACTCACCTTTGCACTTAATCAAGTGCAAATCCAAATCCGAAATATTGTTTTTCCCAATTTTGATACTTAAAATAACGCCTTGAGCTTTAAAAACATACTTTTTTCTATGATATTCCAGTACCAATATTTATTGTTGTTTTTCTAAATTAAAACCGTTTAACCTCTGAAAATAAGAAAAACAAATCGAAACCAATTTCATGTTAAAATGACTGTTATATTTGAAAATCATAGAATTGTTACGAATAATAAAGACATCTATTGAAATTTAGAACAGTTTTTGTACAGAATTTTAGAAGATTTTTTAGAATTTGGTAATAATTGGTTTAAAAACGGAAGAAAATCTGTATAAAACGCAGTCGATGGGAATTATTAAAGACACGGGTCTCCAGTAACACTCTCGGTGCGCTCGTGCTTACCTTATCAACCTTGTTCTAAAAATAGCTATTAAAACAACAAAAAGCGTGTTTAAATGATGTTAAGTCAGCAGACCTATTTAAGAATCACGACTGAATAGAATGCTTCTTCTATTTTCTCGTGCAAACTAATTCAATTGGGCTGTGGACCACCAATTGATTAACATAATTTTTTTTATTTCACGTCACACAAGAAGAAGCTAACTTCTGGTAATTGAAACCGGATTCTGGAGGTGTGACTTTGCGATGACGATCTCAGTTCATGTGATTCAGCGGAAAATGTGATTTGTGGAATAAAAGCCGTGTGTATTTGCAGTCGTAAAACGTTTATTTTTCATCATTTACCACATCTCTTCGTTTTATTCTTTTTTGTATCATCATCATTTTTTAAAAATTATCATCTAATCATAACGTATTGGTTCTCAGGCATTTCAAATATCACATTGACAAAATTGTTGCATCCTTTTTTGATTGGTTCGTATCCTCCTAATTTAATCACACAATTAAAAACAACAAAAAACTTGAATGTACAATTCTTCTCCAAAAGCATGTTTTGTAGTATTTTTTTCTTATTTGCTTAAAAAAAGGAAGTCTAAATCCAAGAGACAAAACTAAAAACATCTAAATAAATTACGAATATAATAACAAAATATGGACTTGAACTGATTGGACTTATGGCACTTGAGTTTTACAATATCAGTTTTATTGTCATTTCTTCCAAATGGCGGGTTTTAAGCTATTTAGCACCAAAATATTTTTTTTTTCGTTGCAAATACTTGTTTATTCGTCCTTCTTTTTTCGCAATTTGCCCTCGGTTTGGATGGTTTTGGTGACTGACTCGATGCAGTCGGCTATTGAGGGTTCACTTTGGTCTTGGCTGTAGTCCAAGCCTGCGACTCGGCTCAGGGACAGGATGTACGAACAGGCGATCCTCAGGACGGACAACTTGGACAGTTTCTGGGTGTTGGAATAGGAGGGAATTGTGTGCCTTAGCTTGTCAAAAGCAGCGGAAATTGTGTGAACTCTGGTCCTCTCCCTAGCATTCGCCTCAATCCTCCTCTCCCTGGTCATGTTTTTATAGTTCCTTTGCGAAGATTGCGCCGAAGAACTTCGATTTTTGCTCGAATTTGCCGAGTTTTCCTGAGAATTCATCATTTTCGCGCTCAAATTCAATCCACTAGAATTGAGAGAGTTCATCAGGTGATAAGAGCTGGCTGTGGAGCTGGTATCATCGATGATGGAAGGCGGTCTTGAAGAACTGACTAGTGGCTGTAAATTATGTTCAGATTTCGAGTCAAAGATGCTCTCCATTTGCCTCTTTTGACTTTGGAATCCCTTCTTAATTGCCTTTGAATTTGCGGAACTGCTCCTGGAGATCGAAATCGAGGTGGGATCGGATTGTTTTTTGGCGACTAGAGACATGGGCTCCTCCTGAACCGGTTCCTGGGGCAGGAAGATCTTGTTATTGTACAGTTTCTCAGCAGAGGGCATCCGATGCAGGGTCGTGACACCTGGATGTCTTCGAAAACTCTCAGCTGGATGGAAATAGTCGACATCTGCCGCCGCTGCCCAGGGCCTGAATGGGTTCATTGTGTCCCCCACTTCCGTCCCCAGCAAAGTCCTCTGCAACAACAGACCATTCTCCTGCTTTATTTGCTTAAGCTGTTCAATCGGTTTTATGGCAACTGTTGCTAAAATTTTGTGCGCTTCATTAGAAATGGGAGTATTGGACAGAAGTTTGTCGTTCTCGAAACGGATTCTCTTCTTAATTGGGGCACAATGGTCAACACTGAACTCGGAAACAACGCGAATTGGCTCTGAACTCTTCCTCTTGTTCTTAGGAACGGCACTCATCGTTGACGCTGAGTTTGAGGTTATGGCTGGATGAGTGACTAAAGATAATGGCAGTTTGACTTCTACAGAGTCCTCTGAAACGTCTGTCGGTGGACTGTTGATACTCGATGTGCTGTCCGTGTGGTGGGCCTGCTCCGAGTCCTCCTCGTTCTCTGAACTCCCCGAACAGAAACCTGCATCCCTTTCGTTAGTTGGGGACATTGTTGAACCTGGAAAAAT
Source organism: Clogmia albipunctata (assembly GCA_001014945.1). Taxonomy (NCBI): domain Eukaryota; kingdom Metazoa; phylum Arthropoda; class Insecta; order Diptera; family Psychodidae; genus Clogmia; species Clogmia albipunctata. The sequence continues at coordinate 4,362 of JXOV01004732.1, forward strand.
AGAAAAGATCTTGATTAGTTACTTTGTTAATTTTGAAATATAGGCAATCAAATTTTAAGTTTTCTCATTAAAATTAGGTAGACAAAAGTAACTACAACAATGTTTATCCTTGTAAGACCTAATAAAACCTCAGTTCTTCTAGTAAGACTCGACCAAATACCTTATCTTATGATGTAAACCACCATTAATCTTTGTTAAAACCTAAAGAAACCTTGTTTCATCTAAACTTTTTAACACTTAATTGGTGTCAGCTTCACAAGAAGATAATTCTTCTAGAAAATCAAGTCAATATTCTGAAGCTTAATCAAGTGCGGGGAATTGTATATAATATTTTTTGTAAGAGCCATTTGGTACAATGTAAGCTTATCAGATGTTTGCAGTGTTATTATGGCCGCAAAGCCTTTAATAAACTCAACCTCTATATATTGACAATGTCGACAAATGGCAATAACAAAAACGGCTGATAATAATAGCAGCAGAGCCTCCATATGGCAAAGTGCTGGGAGATTATCTGCATCGTTGCAAGGCAGCTCTTGGCAGCCAAGAGAGGGGGGGGGGGGACTTCGATAATCAAACAGAAATACAAAATAATGCAGTTTTTAAAACAAAAAACCAATGCAAAGATCATCGGGACAAAACGCCCCATTTGGCCTGTTTGGCGGGCTGTCTGTGCCAGGATTTATAAGCAGAGCATAAATCCTGGTAATTTATTCACCTGAGCTGAGAAGACTTTCCTTTTATTGTTATTCTTGTCATTTATTCAACTAGATTTTTCCTCTCTCTCTGCATTTTGCGCATTTGAATTGATTTATTGCTGGAATTGAATCAATTAAACGGTCCTCAGCCGAGAAAAAAGCTGTCAGGCTTGTTGAAATAATGGGCTGAGATTGAGATAGGTGCAAATAGAGTGTGATAGTGAACTTTAAAGTTCACCCATCATTAGCGCGGTAACCGCTTAAGATCCAATCGCGGTTCTCTTACTCTTCTTCCTTCTTCCATTCAACAATGGCATGTTATTATTTTCGCGGTTAATAGCGATATTTAATGGCATGCAAATCGACCGACGACAGTTTTTGCAGTTCCACTTAATTGTTTGTCCCTTTTTCAGAGACTTTCTTATGCCTTCTTTTTTACTCTGCGAGGAAATTGATTTTTAAACCTCCTCGTTCCAACATGAGGGAATTTATTGGCGCGCAAAAAGGAGAGCAAAGCATAAATGCCCGAATATGTGTCGTGGCGCCAGATTGCGTTAAAAGTCTCGCCAAAGCAACATAAATATGTATCTGCAAAATACAGACAGACACTTTGGATTACCCCAAACCCTTCCATTGTGTAATGTTTATAAGTCTTCTCCTCTTTAGCCTTTTCGTAAGACGTCGTAAATTCAATTTAATTGCTTGTACAATACTAATTTGTCAATAGAAAAGTTGCAATAAAAATTATCAATAAAATTTCGGATATTGTCACATATTGTACATCTCATTTTATGGCATTTACTGATTAAGAGATATCGTAAAATTAAATGGAAAACTACTAATTTCACTAGTGTCACTAAACTTCCCATGCAAATTGTTTGTTTATCAAATCTCTTGATAACTTTAAAATACAATTTTACCCCGTAAGAGCATTTTAACTTTTATGAAAAACTAAAAATATAATTCAAAATTAGATAAATCTCTCAAATATGCATATTTACATACTTTTTCTGTTTCCAACTCCATAATTCACAACAAAATTCATGTTCACTCAACACAAAATTGGCCTTTCTCTCCTATTCACAATCACTGCATCCCGTTAGCAATCCCAGTTTGCCCCTCGGGATGACCATAGCGCCAAAATTCATTACAATTGACATTACAAACAATTACAGGTCATACAATTTGCAACAACTCTGGTTAGTAATAATTGTTATATAAAATTAATATAAAATAAGACAAAAATAATTGATTGATCTTATAAAGCAAATCCTTCGTAGTGTCCTTCTTAATTATAAAATTTACACTTGCTTATTGCTTGATTATAAAAAGCAAAAAGGCGACCTTCCTGAAAATTAATTGAAATATAATTCATGTCAATCCCAGAAGGAAATGTTTAATTAGCTTCAATTACTGACAATTAATTACAAAAAAAAATCTTGTTCGGCTTGTTGATTTATTTATAAAATGCGGACATTTCACGTATTATTTATATTATAAACAGAAATGCGGGCTGTGATACCCCTAGAATTCCTTCCTTCCAACATATAATAAATTGAATCATCATCGAGTATTTATTATCGGCGGCTCTGATTTGAATTTATGGGCGTTCGTAATTGAACATCTGGGTCCAGTCAGCCAGAACTTTCCTCGTAAATATTGACATCGTGGTCGGGGCTTCGAATTTGATTGATTGATCGTCTCTTATCTTATCGGCATTTCTAAACGCCTACTAGGTTGAATTCTAGGCAAGAAATTGTCATTGAGAAAAGACTGATTCTATGCAAATTAGATGCATTTTTTATCATATTTTTATTCCCCCTTTATTTTTTATTCTACATCTTGTTTTCGTGCGACGAAACTATTAATTGACCACTTTTCCATGCCCCGAAATCAATTAAAAATAATTGAAAAATGTCTCCAAGTGGCGTCAATATTTTATATCGACAGTTTCACATTACACGGGCATTTACGATGTGTCTATATCTTTCAACTGTGTAAAATATCATGACTAGATACACTCTGCGTCATTCGAATAAAGGCAGTAAATAGAAATTATACGTCGATTCATAGTAAATTAACTCTTTACTGGTAGAACATTCCTAAATCACGGTCACGTGGGTTATTTAAAAAAAAAAACACGAATTTTTTTACGGATAAGTTTTCTTTTTATAAATTTAGTTATTTAATAATCTAAGCTAAAAATGTGAAAATATTTCTTTCCAAATTTCCAGTTTTGGCCTTCCATCTAACATTGTGCCGGGAATGTTCCACCTTTTCTTATTAGACAAAGACGTAGATTATTATTTACTAAGTTTTTAATCAAAATTAAGTATTGGATTATTAAAATAATATGTTTTATTGATCATAATTTCGATTACGGTATAATTATTCGTTTTGTCAAAGATGTCTTACAGACTCTAGGATCTTACTACATAATAAAATCGATAAGATGAACGACAAAAATTACAATACAATAGAAAAGCCTAAAATCTAGTTTATAATAATACTTTTCTTAACAATCTTGTTCAAATAAAAAAAAAAACATTTGAACATCAATAGAGAATTCTTGATATATTTATATTGAACTGTTACTATTCGAATGGCACACAGTGTCGATAAATTTTATATGCTCTCTGTCCAGAGATAGCAAATAAATTAAGTTGTCGCCTGCTGTCCCCCAGATCAATGCTCGCGCAGTTGGCATAGACTTAATTGGAAAAATTAATCAACAAGTTATTAGCGGTCATAAGCGCATACAATTTTTATAAATGGTCAGCTAATAGTCTCTTGGCACTGTGGTGCTGCTGCCAGGTAGTAATTCGATCCGTGTTTGTCTGTCTGTCTGCAAAACAGACGATGTCGACAACGATTCGCGAAAATGGAAAAAGACAAATTGTCATCGAAATTTTTGACGAGAAATCGTCGTGCGGCGCCGTAAATTCAACACCATGGACATGGAAAATGGATCTCTCCCCCCTCAAGACCAGTTTCATAGTGTATTTCCTCGTCTATCGGGGACTGGACTTGGTATTATTATTGGAAAAATAGTTCAGAAGTTGGAATTTGACGATGGAAAAGTGACCGCTAACGTTTCCGGGATGTCTGGCATTTGAACATACAATTTTCCACAAATTCACAGACATTTTGGTCAGTACTTCCTCAATACCACCTCAAAGCTGACACTTAATTTATGGAGAATGAGAAACTATATTCAACAAATTCCAAAAGACATAAATTTTGCACTTAGAATCGGCACAAATCTGAAGAATTGTGTGGGTTTGGCGCCATCTGTTCATATCATACTATAAAACCACCTCCTCCTCCTCTTCTCCTTTTCCATTGTTGTGTTCTCCGCTGCTGCTCCCCATTGTCCAACATCGAATCTCGTGATTCGATTTCATTAATGAGAATACAATCGGTTGAACATTCTGTCAACGGTGAACCATCCATAAAAGGTACGATTCTTCGAAATGATATATTTTTTAAAAAAAATATTGACTGAATTTGCATAAAATGTTGTATTGAACTTGTTAGAAAATAAGAATATTTGAAATTTTCGTTAGAGGGCAATATTTGATTGTTTTGTAGCTTTAGTTGTTTAAAAATAATCAATAGCACTTAATATTACGACAAATTAATCAATAACAATTAATATTGTAAAATAATCAATAATAAATTGCAAAAATGCATCAACTGACGTTACATAACACCTAATCTCAGCTAGCTTTTAACCTGAACCCGTAAAAGTCGAGGGTCATCTGTACTACATCTATATTTGTAACTATTATCTCCGGTTCTAATAGCAACAGTTTGTAACACGATAGGGGAAAGCGTTTTTGCTGTTCGGATCTCCTCTGACTGTCTGTGAGACGACTGTTGGAATTTATGGAGGAGATGATCCGATGAGTCACTGATGATTACGGGAGCGGCGGTGGCGGCAAATCTGCTGTTGTGGTTCCGAGTCGAGCAAGCAAAGGCAAGCAGGCAATAACCGAAAAAAGAAACATTCTCGCCAAATAGAAATCATGAATAAAATTTGCATAAAAATGCCAGCCAATCAGCGATTGCTATCTTCTTCGGCGCGCGGGATGTTTTCTCGTGGTTTAATTCATGGCATGAGAGCACAAAAACTGCAATTCAGGCGACAATGTACAGAGAGATGGAGTGAGAGGAGCAGAGAAGAATGCACGTATGCCCAAAATGTGATTCCGCATTTTTCAACCCGGTGTAATTAATTTGCCAAATAAATTCACTTCTTGTTGATGTAAATGCCACGATTTTTGCGCGGTGTGGGAAGATCTTTTGCGAGCAGCGCGGCTTGTCTGCTTTCTTGTTGTTACTGGACAACTGGTTTTTCTGTGTGCGTTGTTTTTCTTTTGGTGGGCCTCATTAAACTCTGAATTGACCGAATAAATGGCCAGGAGAAAATTTTATCTTCGGGAATCGGGAATTTGCAAGAGATCGCGCAAGAAATATTTGCGCAAAGAGGGGGCCTTAAATGGGGCGACTGACCATTCCGGTTGTCATCATCGGTTGTCAGTGTGACAAAGGCCTGCCTGCACACGGGTAATTAATTCATAAATTTCGGCGCGGTGGTCATTCGGAAAAGAAGCAATTTGCAACACAAATTTATATGCAATAATTAATTGAACATGGGACCAGTGGAGGGCCGAGGAGAGAGAGGTATTATGGGAATGGAACAGTAATTTGGCCTGCAATCCGGAATGCGGTTTTGGCGGGGCGTGAAGAGGAGGAGGCCAGATCAGACCAGACCAGATGTTGTTCAAGTGCACATCATCATGCATTCAAGCAATATCCATGCGAAAATAATTGGTTTTCTCTCTTTTCCTCTTTCGCGCTTTTTATCTCTTTCGGCCTTTTACATGTGTTTGGGGAGCTTTTTGCCAGATTTTTGCATATATACTTCAAGAGGAGAGAGATGATATATTCATACATATACTACACGACAAACAAAACACCAAATTGCAATCAAGTTTAAGAGCCGGGGAATTCTCACATCTGGCTAAAAGTCAATCCCGGAGCGCCGCAAAGTGCAGAATTTTACTGGCGAATAAACAGTTTTTTGCTTTAAAGTCATTCGCGTTGTTGTTGCCAATAAAGTAACAAAATATTGCATTGATTCGCGAACCTCTCAGTGTCTGACTTTATAATAACAAACAAAAGAACGAGGAAAACAACAGCACAAGAGCCAAAAGTGGAAAGGGAAGATAATCTGCAGATACTAATCTCCCTGCTTTGGTTGCCTTTTAAGAACAATTGACTTTAGGTGCAACGACGGTCTCTCTCCTTGCACAACGCCTTTCTCAGAATGATTTACGAGCCCTGATATTTAGACATTTTATGCAGAAATGCAAGCAAAACGACCTGGAAAGGTAATAGAACCAACAATTGGAAGCGGACCAAAGAAAATAAACCTGTACGTCCTTCAGGACATAAAACTGTCCATAAATCAAACCTAGTGAATTCTGGCGCCATGGCGCCAACTCTCTGTCCAGTTGTGGGAAGGGAAGAAAACCGGAGGAAAGGGAGGCATTCCATAGGTCTTTCCCACTCACGATAAAGAAGAGAAATGGATGGGATCATCGTGCAGATCCATCAATTTCAATCCACCAAAGACTCATCCATTATTAATTAAACGGAAAAGTTAACACGAATTCAGGCTTGTATTTTATTTGCACATGTCGTGTCATCGGACATGACGACGACAACATTTGCAGCAATTGCAGAAACTCTGTTTGTGTGCTGCAAAGTGTATTGAAATTAACCAGATGTTCCGCCGGGGAGAGGCTGATTATTCATACACAAGAGATAGACAAACACACTCGTTTAATTATGATTTGCACAAGAAATTCGCGCAGAGGCATTTGTTTGAACAGATTTCCTGTGTTTATCAACTGGTGTTTTGCACTCTGCTGGATTGCTGTTTGCCCGACTCTTAATCGGTCGATTGGGTATTATAATTGGCTCGGATTGGGTCAATATGGTATATTTAGTTGGGGACACGAATGAGAGGCGGATTTCCAAAGAAGGAGAACAGACCAAAGATCGATCCATCCACCCACAAATAACTGTTCGAGTAATTATCCTTTTCGCGCGCTCGCTCTTTTATAGTTATTTATACAGTGAGGTCGATGAGTAATTCTTTATTAATTATTAGGGATTTTTAAAATACAGAGCTTAATGAGTTTTAAAGATTCCTTATCGGCGGTACTGTCATACCATTTTTTTTTACAAAAATGCATAAAAGTCTTTAAAAGAGTTCATTCCAACAAGTGAATGGAGAGTCTGATTTTAATTACATATATTCGCGTTGAAATTCGCAATCCCCAAAGCACTTGGCATTCATTGGCCATCACCGGCAGCCCAAGAGTCGACGTCGGTTTTAGTATTCGCCAGGCGTCAATTATTAAATCGGTATTTACTGACAAACGATAATTAATAGGCGTCAAAAGTGATACCCATTTTCATGTAGACTTTGAGCCGGTACACATGTAAGCGTGGTGAACCATAAATAATTGGCCACGACTCCACGACAGCCTTAATTTGGATTTGGGTGCATCACCAGCAGCAGACTAAAGGGGGAGCGAGCAGCGGATATTGATCGGAATCGGGAATGAATGCCATTAATGACACTCGATGGTGGACAAAATGAGCGGAGGCACGTTCGGAAAATAAACACCATTCCCGTTTTATACTTGTACAGAGAGCTCGGCCAATTGACAGCAGCAGTGGGTGCAATGAAATTGCTAATTGCCAAGGAGTGTTTGATCTATAAGGAGTTTTTTAACTTTTTGTTTTATTTCTTCATTGTTTTAAGTATCAAAAGGCGTGTTTTTAGGTGATTTTTATAGCCTTAATTTATATATCGAATTTATTATTGCAAGAACCATTTAAGAGAACCATCAAATTGGCAGTTAAATGTTTGCAGTTTTAACGTCAATACGTTAACTTCATAAATATTTTCTTTACGGCTTATAATTATCCTAAAATCGTACTTTCTTTTAATACTCGGATATACAAATAATCTAGCAAAATTGATATTGGTTTAAAGACTTAATTTTAAACTGTTAAGGTTTACTAGGCAGCTCTAAATTAAAAATTGAAATGCAAATATGATTTATTTTTGTGTTATTAAATACTATATATTAATATAGTTCACTCTACATCTGTTGTTCCCTCTTCAATTAATTGCAAATTGAAAAATTGCCCAAAGTGCCAAAACATGGTTCGGCGCTACTTTGTCGTTAAATGGTTGAATGCTGTTTGCACCATTCAATTATGTCTATTTCGAGGAGACGTTGCAAATTTTCCGTTTGGGCCTCTGTCTCATAATAAGCCATTTCACTTCATGGCGATTACGGCATTAAGGAAGCGAATTATTTATTGCACAGTTGTGTCGCATCGGAGGAGAATGTGTAATGAGAAGATTAAGCAAATATTTTACAACAATTTCAATATTTTATTAGATAGCTGAGCAGTTGCAACAAAATTGCAACATTGTCGGGGTCGGGGAGTTGAACGAGATCAGGGCTTCTCGGGATCCCGAAACAGTTTATTTTTGACCCCCAGAGAGCGTAAGATAAGGAGGATTACATCAATTTGAGTATAAAACAAAATAAAAAAAAAACAAAGGGAAATCGCTGACAACTGGGGATTGGTTAAAGTGATATTAAAACGGTCTACTGGCTGGACTTTATAGATTTATAGCCGACCATAAAGGCAACACAACCGATTATCTTCACCCATTCATCAGTCTCCTTCCCTCTGCTCTGCCAAGAGACAGAAGTGAACAAGAGACCAGGGGCAAGGAGGAAAGAGAAAGAAAATCCGTTGTGGGAAGATGCGTGCGTGCTTCGGCCAGACCCAGTGGAGATTAAGAGGCTGTAGAACCCCATCCATCCTCTGTCCATTCAGCAGCCACATAAATAATAAATATACGATCCGAAATAATAATTTAATTTCGCCACACAGCGAATAAATAAATTATCGCCAACTTTGTTGTGTTTGGCAAAGAGTTTTATTTGCGCGAAAAGCGCGACAAACTCTCTCCACTGGTGTTCCGTTGGGCCAGAAATTGGCCCATAACTCATTTACACATCACAGGTGCAACCCGGTGGATTCCATTTAATAGTTCTGCCATTCTCCATAAAGACAACTGTGCTTTTTATTATTCGCCGATGCCTGATGACGATTAAACATTTATGTCGCGTGTCTTTCTTCGAGCGCGCCCGCTTTTGTCGCAATTGAAATGCCGACGGGCGACACAATTTTAAAGAAATTTCAAAGTATCGATTTTAAAATTACTACAACTATTTTTAAAACTTAAAATATAGAATAAAAATAGGGAAAAATTGTTTACCTTTAATGTAAAGTGAGGCTGAGCTGGTCTTGAGGTTTCCCGCACCCGACGATCCAGTTTGAAGGAAATTCCCAGTCTCCGCTATTACTTCCATAGCTCTCTTTTGATTCAGACTCTTGTTATCCACTATTTAATCAAGTATCCAAAATCCAATCGAACTCTTTCTCTCTATCTCTATGCCTCTGTTAATATTTAAGCACTCACTAATTCTTCTTCCATAATTTAAACTCCATATCAGGAATTTGATAAACACTCTTTCCCGGTTCACTTGAACTCCTAATCTTTCAAAATAATTCTTCAATTTTTTTCTTTTAAAAAAAAATATATCTCACAGTTTTCTACTTTTTTTGTAAAAATACTTTTTTTTAATAAACTAAAATATAGGCACACTTTTTAATAACTGGCACGAAACTCCTTATTTTTATCCGACCCGAAAGAGATTCACAGCGATTTAATCAGAAATTTTGAACTGTCGGCCGTACCAGACGCCCGTCCGCACTCTTCGAAGGTTTCGTTGGAAGTGAGAGAGCTTCGGCGCCGCCGGGAGAGCCGAAGCTACCTGCTGATAATTGCCTTCTTTCCTACAATGTCTCTGTTTCTGTTCTTAACTCGAAGGAGTCGAAGCAGAAACAGATGATTTTCAATTCCACCGCACGTTTATTTTAACAACAATTTCGTCATTTTTAATCCTTAATTATTTTAATTTTTATTAAACCAATATTATTGAAGACTCTTATTAAATAGTACACTAGTACTCATAAGAGATTAAGAGAAGTCTAAGAGATACTCGTAAAACTGAGGAGAATAATAATGAATGAACTTTGATAGTGTTGGTATTAAAATCTAATTCAAAATTTTTGTGTAGGTATTCATTCATGCCGGCTTTTCGCAGTTTGTTTCTTCTATGACATTGCATTGGCTAGACAGTTTTGACCTAATGAGTTCGATAGTAGTAATATTATTTGATTTAAAAAACGATGAACGTATTAATACTGCAATATAAAAAAAATACCTGCACTATTAAAATTGTTACTCTATTCATAAAGATTTTTGTTAGTTTATCAACTATTCTGGGTTTTTACTATCATGATCTTGTAGTTTTTTATGGGTTTATGAAGGTTTTTCCGAAGGCGACATCTTATTTTAAAAATAAACTTTTAAAAGTTTATTATTCATGGCTTCTTTTTATAAATAATATTTGAATACTTTTTCTGTATTATTTATATTGATAAAATAATTAATATAAAGTTTATATTGTAACAAATACATATCTTACACATTGAGATGGATTAAAGTAGTTTAGTTTATTTCGATACAAGTTGTGAAATAGAGGTTATTACAGCATGAATTTACCAAGTATTTTGACAAGCGCATGACGAGACATATTTTGTGTAATTCTGAAAAAAATACCAATTAATCGATTATTAAAAATAAAAACCGTTCGCAGCGGTATTTTTATAAATTGTTAACACAATGTGTACAAGTAAGACAGTGTGTTTATATGAGTGAGATGAGAATACTCACAACGAAATGGTTTTGACAACAATATGTATTTTCATTAAATTGGTGACAATTTGCGTGCAGAAAAGTAAACCGTTACAGAACCAATTTGCATGAAGAAAAGTCTACTATTCGATACGGAATTGAATAAATTCCTTTTTCCAAATACAGAACTATTGTTATGGTATTGAAATTAATATGGGCTTTATTTCAGTTTAATAATAATTTTTTTAAAGAAAATTTTATAATAATTTAAATGCTAACATCTTTAGCTTAGAAATTATTATAAGATTTTCTTTAAAAAAAATATTTCCAGTTCAATTCCAAATTTCATAAAGTATTGCTTATTTGTAATAATACTGTAGAATACTACTTTAGAATGTTTAAAGTTATTCCAAATTTTACATAAAAATTATTTAATTATGAAATAATAATTATAAAAGTTTAATAAATCCTAATGGATTTATCTCGAAATTTAAAAGAACAACTACCTTACAAACCCATATACATCCATTCAAGCAAATAGAAACATTAAGAACATTTTAATGTCCTATTAATCCGCAAGTTGAGAGCGGAGAACGACGATATGAGCCAGACCAGAATAGTCATCTTCTGGTCTGGGTGCTGCTGCTGCTGCCTCCGAAAGTAATCGTTGGTAGTTTATAGTTATCTTTTATTATTATTGTCAAGTATGTTAAAGCGAGAAATGCTAAATGACACAGCTGGCGCCTGTCGCCGGCCTACACAACTAAACCCAGGCCACTATTGTGAGCCGACAGACTTTTGGAAAGAGAGACCGTAGAGGAGCTAGAGAAGAGACTCACTGTTTGCGCTGGCTGCAAGTGTGCGTCGTCAAATTGAAGAAGAGTTGCGCGCATAAATATACCTCTTCTAGACGTCGTTTGTTCAGCATACCCGATCCATCCAATTCAATCCCAATAATACACTATGCCGCTATTGATTAAGATCACTAATGGATGGTTATAGAATAAATGGAGTGATTTATACATCATCCATATAATGCTTATTGAACGTGTTTAATATAGGACTTAATACGATTTTTGATAGAGAAAAAACGAACATAGCAAATGAAATAACTTATCCTCTTTAACACATAAAAATTTATTGGTTAGATATTTAAATTTTTTGTTGTTTCATATTAGAGTGAATATACAAACATTCCTTATATTGTACGAGTCTCTTTAATTCTACGAAAACAAAGAAATATGAATTTTGACATAGTATCGAATACAATACAATACAATTGAACAACACCATTGTCTTTCATTTGTATAAAAAAATTTAATACACATTTTAATCTCTCCTAATAATATTTTGATTTATTTTCACCCCTTGTGCATTTTTCATACATTTAATGTATGTCAAATATGTTAAAAGTACACTTAAAATTAAAGTTTAAAACTGAAAATTTTAATAATCTCTTGTGAATTCACTCTTTATGTGATACCTATCTCATAATATTCCTATATAATCTAATATATTGCATAAACCCCTAATATTTACGTGATTAATTCTATTTTTATTCTCTCTTTCTAAATCATTACCCAATTTAAACATTAATATTTTTGGAAATCTATACTATTTATATACTTCACCTTCACTACTAGTGGCACCATTATATATACCAGAATATTGTTAATAGTGTTAATAAGTTATTTTATATAACATACATTCAATATTTCATTTAACAATACATGATTATGTTTGATTTCTCTTTTTGGAACCATCTTAATCCAGTCCTCGCATGTACGATTTTTTCTTGCTGTTGGTCTAGAGTCCTGGAAGCAGGAAGATCTCCAATCGTTTCCTGTCTCTAACTATTTCTCGACCTCTCCTCGTTGTCACATCTGAATCGTGTAATCTAATGTGTTTTAAAATATATACTTTTTTTCAAATCCAACAGGTGTAATGAATCAACTGATCGTAAAAATAATGTTATATATATATAAAAGTATAAGAACAATTATTTAAATTTAAAAAATCAACACTGTGTTCTAGAAAATATTATAATATTTGTTAAATTTTCATAAATAAGATAAACATTAAATGTCAAAATGTTGTTAATAACCTTTCACGTAGTGTAACTTATAGTATTATAGCAATAGTAGAACATCTTTCAGAAATGCCGTCTGCCCGATTTTATTTTCGGAATGACACGGGCTTGGCTCGTCTTTTTTGCCCTGTCTTTTTCTTCTATTCTTGAAGTAGCTTAGACAAATAGGGGGTAAGAAAAAAACGCGACTCACAGCAGTGCTCTGGGAGATATCACGGAAACAAATCCCGGCGTGCAATTAATCCTCTCTTTCGCATCTCGTTTTGAATGGATCACCAGAAAAAAATGTACGACAGGGAAAAAAGACAAAGAACACTCGACCTCAAATGAGGCCACTTAACCCGACCCTCTCCAAAACTTAATTGGTAAAACTCTTTGCCAAAATTGTACCGCTGATAAATCGATAAATTACTTCCACGGTCATTACTTGTCTGGGCCGGGACTTGGCTGTGGACCCAGAGAACCGGTTCGAATTTTTCGGTTTTGCATCAATAAAGAGCAGCGCAGAGATCCAATCCATATTTGATTTATATTCCACATGGTCGTCACTTGCCGGACTACTCGTCAAATTCTGATACTTGTGCTGCTGCTGCTGCTGATCGAAAGAACGAACCAGCGGGCAGCTCTCAGGCTCTCCTCCCCATTCCTTTCCTTCTTCTTCATCTGCTGCCTCTCCTGATATGTCGTCAAATGACGACTGGCTGTGCGTGCCCGGTTCCCACAGTGCTTAAGATATGCAATAAATAATTGCATTATTGGAATTCGATCGCTTGAACCAGAGAATGTGTGTTATTGTACCAGGGCGGCATCGCAATTGGGATCGTCTTCCAGAACACAGCCATCACCAGCAGGGATGCAGAACTCGACGGTTTGATTTATTATTGAATATAATCGAAACGAATTAATTCAAAATGATATTAATGATAATGTTTAATTTGAACAACAAAATTATAACTCACGGTAAGTAATTACTATCGCATTATATTGCAAAAACTACGAAAACAAGACTTCAAAAATTAATAAATAAAGTCCAAGTATTAATATAGATTAATCAGTTATAATTAATAAGTATTTTATTAAAAAGATCGATAAGTTATACGATATAAATTAGTTATTGGCTGATGGGCGAAGAACCCGCTCGGGAATTACAGCACATAAAATATACGAATAAGATATTAGTCCAGATGCACGAAAAAGTGCCATTAGGTGGACAGCCCCTCCACCTAATTTGCCCTAACTCTCCCTGCCTAACACCATTTCAAACCCTAACTAACTTATTGCTATTGATATAATAATTCCTTTAAATAGTTTGAGGATAATCTGGATGGGAATGGATGAAAGTGAAAGCGTAGCTATTAAAAAAAATTTTTGCACTCCCGTATCGTAACATACGCTTTTCAAAAAGAGTTTCGTAATGTTTCACTTTATCGCACTCAGTGAAAATTTTGAAATATTATTTCACTAGTGAAACAAATGTCATTAACTATCCAACAAATTTGTCTCAAAGTTAAACTACACAAAATATTGGTCTCGGCTATGCCAAAGGACCGTGATTACGTTTCAAATTAGTTAAAGTTTTCTTTAAAATTTTAATATTTACCGTTTTAACAGNAAAGAGTTTCGTAATGTTTCACTTTATCGCACTCAGTGAAAATTTTGAAATATTATTTCACTAGTGAAACAAATGTCATTAACTATCCAACAAATTTGTCTCAAAGTTAAACTACACAAAATATTGGTCTCGGCTATGCCAAAGGACCGTGATTACGTTTCAAATTAGTTAAAGTTTTCTTTAAAATTTTAATATTTACCGTTTTAACAGCCATCAGCATATAATTTGGCTATTTTTGACCGAATTTTGGCACAAAATTAACTAAATTATAGTAAAAGCCTTATAATGATTTAAATGAAAATTTATTTTATATAAATTAAAGCAAACAAATGTTCCATGTCTCAATAAAATAGACNNNNTTTGCCTTATGACCAAGTAGTTAAGAGAAATTCCAACCGGAAACGGTAACTTTACAAGTTAAGATTTCACTTGAAACATTTGTGAAACATGTCAATTTTTTTAATTTTCCTTGTATATAATGAAATTTAATGTCAAATTGTAAAAATTTCAGTACTCATGAGTGGAATTCAAAAATGTTATGTCCTGCTCGGGTGTAAAGTCCTGTTTTTTTATCGGAAACGATTAAATACTCGCCTTCGGCTCGAATGTTTCACGCTCGTTTCACTAGTTAAAAAGCAGTTGACTTTACACCTTTGTAGTACAAATAACTATTTAATAATAAATAAACATAAAAATCTAAATAATTCTACATCTGTAATACGGATTTTGTATTCTACTCCTAATCAGAATTCCTTTCAAAAATGATCGAGGATCGTTTTTAATCAGTTGATATTTTCCCATATCGTACTTGACATTCTGATTTCTTAAATCGCAAATAAGAGAATGTATTTTCAACTAGTGTCTCAAAGACGTCTTTGGCAGTCGACAGAAAAAACATTAGCCCGGTAATATCAGTTTGGTTAAATAAAATGAATAAAATAATAGAAACTCCTCAACCAAAATATTCAATTTTCCTCCACAATGTTGCAATGTTGTCTTTACATACATATAAAACCTTAAAGTTTAATGAAGTTAGTCTATAAAACTAATGTATTCAGAGGCGTGAAAACTTAATTGAGAAATCAACTTTCATCGAGTTTCAAAGTAAAACTTGGCCGGACCACCCCTGCATTTCTTACAATTTCTTTGTGTAGAAATTGGTAATTGAAAATACATTAATATTTCATGCATGATTATATGCAGTCGAAGACATTTTCTCTTATCGGACACATTATCAAATGTTTCCCAAATTCCCCTTGTTCTTGTCTTCCCACAGTCTCTCTGTCGTCGAGTCTTTGGGCTGCTTTGAGGTCGTCTTTCGGCTCAACCTTTTTGCCTCTTAAGAATTTTCATCCTGATAAGCAAATTCTTGGTCTGGAAGCGCGGCTAATGGTGCGATAAATGAGCCTATTAAAATCCCCTCTCCTCATGGCTGCACAGGCAGGCATTCCCAGCTGGGTCCGAAATTCGTTCGTTGAGCTTCTGGGATGTCGAAGCGAAGAAGAAGGAGATTGATCAGAAAGATGTAAATTCCGGCAATTTAAACAATTTTCAGCACAAGAAAAAATATTAACATTATTTGCGTCATGTTTTGTCGCACATTTGATGATGTCTGCCTGCTCCTCTGCCTCTGTGTGTCGTCATCCGTGGCTCTTTGTCGCTGATATAGTGATACATAATTTTGGACAGTCTGCATATTTCGCCAATCAATCATCGGCGTGATGAGTTGTCCTCCTTTTTGCCAAAAAAATATCTCTCGATGGCCACAGTCCTCTTAATTGGATTCTCTGATCATTTCTGACTCGAGCAGACCAACATCTGAATCGGTAATTAGCTCACTGTCTCTCTCTCTCTCTCCCAAGTTTTATAAGATCAGAGTATTGTTAAATTCCTCAAGATTAATTGCCAAATGGGATCACTTTGAAAAATTGCTTCTAAAGTGAGATTTTAATTGATGACATTTACCAAAGAATTAGTGCTCAATTTCTCACTATAAAACTGTACAAAGTCTCTGGGAATGTCATCAGCATCATCTGGGCTCTGTGTGTGGGGAAAGGAAAAAGAAAAATTACTGCTTAAAAATAAAACCCAGGCGACAATATCTGGTAAAGACTTTTCCGGCCTCTCAATTTCATTTCTTTCTAAAATACAAAATAGATCACCGAGACTCGAAGCTAAAGAGGAGCAATGTTTGATCACGATCTCGGGTGCTCTTTGCTAAACAGTGAACAGCTGAACTAATACAACTCATACAGGGAATGTTCTATTTAAATGATCCATCAGATCCATCTCCACTCAGCAGCCTCTGATCCAGGTTCTCCCCGTCTAAATTTAGATAACCTCTCCTCGTCCCATAAGACATGTCTTATAATTGAGCTTCAAACACCTTTCGGTTCGCAGCCCGTTCCACTAAAACTATGTACATTGATCTGTGGATCTGTAGACATCATCGACGGAAAGAGTTTTCCTCCTCGTCATGTCCGACACTGAATTCCTGTATATTTACGGAAGTGTTTGTAAACATTTGGAGGTTTTCCTCTCGTGTTTATCCCGCAGCCATCATCATCATTTTCCCCGTCAGGTTTATCCAATATACAATAAAACCGTCCAAGTAGTGGAAAGAGTGTTCTTTGATCATAGCCCCAAATCAACATTTTTTTCAGCCATTTTTCTATCCACAAACAATGGTGGTTCGTCTTTTATGTTTCGCGTTATTATTTATGGTTTCATCGGCGGCGCGTCCTCCTCGTAAAACAATCAAAGAGTGAAGGAGCATCAGCCCTGTGATGCTGATGATCCATGGAATTTGGATGTAAATAGACGACAGCGACAAAGGCGGAGAGACAGGGACTTGTTAAGACAATGTTTGGTTTAATCCTAACTAAATACGGTTCATTAGCAGTAAATCATGTCTCTCGATTTTATTCTTCTTTCATTCGATCTGTGGAAAACCCCAACTCTCCTGAATGGCCAATAAAACGCTGAGGAGAGGAATGAAGAATGTAAACAAAGAAAGAGCCAGACAGATGTCCAAAAAGAAGGCAGTAATTAGTTTTCCGAACAATAGGCTTAATCTTGACGAACCTTATAAATTACACCTGAAGACGAAGAGAATCCCGTTGTTGATTGATATTTGTCTGGGCTTTCCCTCGCTCATACCTGTTCCATTCCTCCCTCTCTATCTCTTTCACTTTTAAGGTAAAGTTGAAACTATAGAAACAACAATAACACTTGAAGAGTCACTAACTAATGGCTGTGTTAAACACCTGAAGACCCTTCACAATTGCACCTGAAACAGGTATATATCGGATTAGGGCCAACAATTCCACAAAAGAATCACCTGTTTTGGCCTGAAACTCAACTCAACATAACGAAATTGGTTTCGCAAAACGACCTGCCTTTTGCATAGAGTTGAACACCATGTTCAAGCCCAGCAGCGGAAGTGCAATTCGACATTGATGGGCAACGAAGAAAATAAAAGAAAAGAGAAAAAATGATAAACGAGAAATGGACAAGAACTCGTCATCAAGTTGCTATTTGGTCTGGTGAAAGACAACTGGACGACAACCTGTCGGACTGACCCTTATCTAAATGCAGGCATGTGCTCGTGTTTATTACTCATACCTGGCCTGGCGCCTCATCCTCCTCCTTCTCCGTAACGTAATCGCAAATAATGCCCCCAGTTTCCGCTGTAAATTGCCTTATTGTAGTTTTAAGTGAAACTCAAGGACGTATTATCCCAAGTTTTACAAGGGTGTAAAGATATTTTTGTTTTGGGGTTTTAAGGAAATCTCGTTTAGGGGTTGTTTCTGATTAAAACAAGATAATGGGGATAGCATTCTTTTTATAGCAGAAGGTCAGTAATATAATTTTTTCTAAATAACTTTAAGATAAGAATTATTTCTGGTTAAAATAAAATAATAAAATAGATTTCAATGCAATTTATTATAGACGTCTACATTATCATAATCATATATAGTTTAATTACAGGAGATAAAATGTATAATAATTCTATCTTACTGAAATGATCTAGGAATTTATTGAACTAATGAACCTTGAACACAGAAAGTGTACCATTGTACAGTCGATGTTTAAATTAAATAATAAAATTAAACAATTATCCTTAAAAATATTTTTTTTCTAATATACAATGATGTATCAATTTTATTCCTCTGATGGCTTATCCCAGAAATATTACAATGTAGCCTAATTTTAATAAAAAAATATTGGTTACTGATTATTGGTTGATGGGCGCAACAACCGCTCGGGGATAACAGCCCTTATTTTCATTTAAAATATAATATATGAATCAAAGCTAATCAATACTAAGTTTGTATGGATCTGTGGTGGTATTAGTAGTGAAACGTCATCAGCCGGATACCATTCATTGTTTCGATTTTATATGCAAGAAAATTAGCGATAATATTGTAACAAAAAGCTTTTAAAGAAATTAAATACGTGTATTAACTACTTCAGATAATTTTAACTTCAATAATTTTTGGGTCTAATACGTTGAATATCTCTTATTTTGGGCCGAAATGCGAGAAAAATCGCAAAAATTCTCTCACCCAATTCAGTCAAAAAGTATTGAAATTTTAAGAAACTAGTATTATATTCGGTACAAGATAGAATCTAGATAACAATATACATCTGTCTAGTCTTCATTTTAAAAATAAAAAACACTAACCAGATTGATACATGTATTTTTCTTCCGGCTGATGACGTCACGTAAAATCCGGATAACTTATTCAAGAATGAGCGGCTTGGATATGAACAAAATGTAGAAAACATGTTACTAGGTTACTAGTGGACAGCTATATACCCCACCAAGTAATTAGCCACAGCTTCCCCTGTCTAACATCATTGCTATCGTCATTGTAATTGGTAGAAATAATCTGAGGAGCGTTTGGACGGGAAAGGATATAAGTGTTATTAGACTCACAGACAGTCCAGGAGAACTGCCGCCTCACTTGGGGGAAGATACCTTGGACGTAAGTTAACTAGGCATTCACGGATTCGCAACGGGTAAAACTAAAAAAAATCTCCACAAGAATAAGGAACAAGTAGGAATGATTACAAAATAAACGATAATAAATTATAGGGCTTTGCTGGGTAGGCTAGGCACCGCACACTAGGGCAGTATAGATCTGATCACTTTACACAATAGGCGATATGGTATTACTTACATCAAAATTTCAAGGCTTATATTATCATAAAATGGAATTAAAAACAAATTTTATAAACAAAATTATTGATTCTTCTCAAATCTAATAAGTCCAGATTTACAGTCTACCCTGTGAAAGGTGTTTGAACACAAGATTAAAGGTAACCTATATGTATTGTTTTAGTTTTTTAATTGGTCATGGTTTATATGTTGTGATGATTTATTATTTTTATGTAAAATGTTTTTGGAATGTTAAAAAGTAAAATATTGCTACTTTCTTGAATAATTCTAAAAATTCCCATGGTTCCAAATAGTTGACCATTTTGAACTTTCATCACTTAGAAAAAGACGAAGAAGTTATTGACCAGTGGCCAAGTATTCCATCGAAATTTCTTTTATGGGCAACGAGTACAAATATAATTTCAACAGTACATAAAGTACAAGACGAAGAGGAAGAAGAAGGTGCTCTTTTCCGTGCGTAAATATTTACTTTATTGACTGGCGCCACAATTATCCATTGTATTGTAATTGATTGTCAAGTTTTTCTCTTATGTTGAAAATCGAAAGAGAGATAAAGAGAGAGAAAATTATTGTACATATTCCAAGAAGAAGAGGGACGTCTGTGTGCTGAGAATATATGGACTGAGAAAAGGCTAGAAGAATTTTAATAAGTACTTATCGAGATTGGATTGGCGGCTGGTGGCTGTTTCTGGCCTTGTTGGGCACGCACAATATGCATCTTAATTACCTCCAGGCGACACACAACAGCACACCAAATCAAATCTGGTAAAACATATTCCGCCGTAATTGAAGCAAATTGCCTGGTTAATGGCGCTGATTGTGGATTTGTGTAATGAAAACCACTTGATTTCAACAGAGAACGGCGGACGGGCAACAAAAAGTTCCCAGCCACTTAAACAGAGCTCTGGAGACGCTTTTCCTCAAAACAGTTTAGTGTGAATTTGTTGTTTTCGGGGGAGCACTTGGGTTCAAGTGACTCGGATTTATTACCACCGAGGTAATTACTACTAAAGCAAAAAGAGAGATGGATGGAAATCCAGATTGGAATTTTTACTGTTTTCAACTTTTGATTCTTGACTCCCCATCGATTCAAGTTCTCTCCTCTTCCCACAGCCTCCTCGTTTATTTCTTCACTTACTTGCCACCACTTATTATCGCCACCATCATCCACCAAAAGAACCCATCGGAGGCGATTCCTATTTGGAAACAGATTTCTAAAGACTGGAGAGGACTTGAACTTTGTATATTGGAAAAATATCTATGACTAGTAGTTTAAAACATTCATTGAGGTTTAGTTTTTTTATTATTAATTTTGGAATTTAAATTTTTCACAACTATAGCTATTTTTAAAATATTAAATTTAATCTTAAATATATGGCCACTATAAATTGTTAATTTCTAGATTAATATGTTGTTTTTATTTCATCAAAAATATTTACCATTTAATGTCTTTTGTTAAATATGGGTTACTTAAAAATTAAGACAAAGAACATCGTTTAATGACTCACATTCATTTCGACTGATCGCCGAAATTACCCAAAAAATTGCATACAAAGTGTTCTAAAAAATGACTCTTTACTGCACGTGCAATTAATCTGGGTGAAATTAGTCAAAACAACAACTGTTCAGATCATTGCTTTGTGGCCAAATGCCATTAATTTCGCGACTTGACGCCCCCACCTTTGGGCATTTCACCACTTTCCAAAAGCGCCTTCAAATCGCGATGTAGTGATTTATCACGGCAGCTAATTGGCCGGGCTATTTGTATTTCGCGGCGAAACGAACACCTGTCCCCAGTGTTTTTAAAGGCTAAGCCAATGATCAGCCTCGATTCCCAGAAAACTGTCTAAGGCTTGCCTTGAAATTAGGCGGAACATTAGTATGTTAATTAATAAAAAAATGTCATTTTAATTATAAAGGATAGTAATGTAATCATAAAATGTTACAAAAAATTATTTATGGTTCAGCGCAAAGTATAGTCTTTTACAATAACAAGCGTAGGGAGTATTAAAAATAAACACATTTTTTTTTTAAATTCACAATACTACCTTTTTTAATAATTATCCCAGAAAATCACTTTAATTTTCGAACAGAAATATGTATTTTTCCCTTTTATACATTGCGAAATTCTTACATAAAATTTTTTAAATTTTTTAATGGTATGGTAGGTTGGGCGCAGAACCCGCTCGGGGATTATAGCCATTATTCATATATAAGTATATGAATAAGATCATTGTAACGATGCTCGATAACGTATCAACAGGTGTATAGTGGACAGTCATACGCCTCTCCTCGTATATTGCCCTATCTTTCCCTTCCTATCTCAATTACTGGCCCTATTGCTGTAGATATTTAAAGTAATAGTTAAAATATATATTATTACCTTAAAAAAGTGATTATTAGGCGCGCCATTCGGCACCGCCCACTAGGGCAGTATAGGCCTAGCCACTTTTCAGGAGAGGCTCAATGTTAGTAATTTGGACAGTTAGTTCAGTGAATGATGGTAGTGGGAAATAGGTTAGGGTTAGTAGGAATACACAGTTAAAAAGGTAAATATTTGATTTATAATTTATGTAAGTTTTAGCCATTATTAAGAGCAAAAATTACAAACTTATCTGGCGGTTTCGGATAAAAGACTAATTATGATAAATAAATTAGAAATTAGCTTCGATAATATTTTAATACTCATTATAATTAAAAGTCATCCGTCCTATAGTCAAAAGATCCTAGACTGCGAATAAGATTTCAACATCGCCGATAAAATATTTCCTAGTGAATTATAAGGTAGTGGTGCTAAAATAGAAATATCATGGACAGATTGTCTTGATCTGTTTTTATAATTGAAAGTTATTAAATTATGAAGTTTTAAATAAATGAACCATTTAAAAATATGTTTTTTCCGATTAAAAACGATGTTCCTTCTAATTTCGGGACACTCCTTAGTTTAAAAAAAAATAAACATTGAGGAAATAGAATAGAAGATTCGGTATTTTTACAATGTTAATTGACAATGAAACGGCAATAACAAGTCAAAGCAACTAGGCTGAGGTGGGCCAAAGGAACGATAAAAGGCCATTAATCCAAGTACTAATAAAAACTAAACACACAAATTAGGTAGAGGCGAACGATGGCGGTGGTCAAAGAGTCAGAGAGCCACCGAGCCAAAGCCAGGGAGGAAAGAAGAAGGCAAGAATTACCGCGAACAGATGTGAAAGTCTGTTTAATTATTCCGTCAATTATTTTTAGTTCTCGCCTCTCAGTGTCAGAGGCTGATGCGATGCCGGTTTCAGAACTCGCGGGGACCAGCCAGCAAAAAACCAGCGTCGGTGGCGGCGTAATTGCTAAAGTGAATTGTGTAAATATCATTAAAATTCGCACAAAAGTAAATAATAAGAGGCCAAGTACGAGCTCTTAGAACACACAGGCGGCGGAAGAAACCACGTGTAAATCCACTTTTGGATAGCGCCATCACCAGAGCCATCTCTTCTTGTTCTTCATCTTCGGCTCCCATCAACATCTTTGCTCCCATCCGACAGTCGTTTTACTTTTTCTCTGTTACACATTTGGCTTCTAATTACTTTCGGTCTTACTTTGAGGGAGAAATGAAAAGTTCAATTTTTATGATTAGATCTAAGAAGTTTGATTATGGACAATTTATAATAAAAATATTCAATATTTTTTCTGACATAATATGTTCTTCAGTCAAGAGCAAAAAATATTAAAAATCACGTACTTATTATAATTTTCACTGTAGTTAAAAGCCTAAGATTTCAATTGATCAACTCCACACATCATTTAAGACCAAAAATAAATTTAAAAATTAGTTCAACTTCAAATGGTTTATAAAACTAACTTTAAAAAACTAACTAGGAACTATTTTGACAGTACTCTAACCCTCACACAAGCGTTGCTCCTACCGATTTTTCATAACAACGGTGCTGGACTGGATATGTGAAATAGACCCATAATTCGACAACCGATCAGTATGTGTTATGTTATGTTAGGTTGAGCTTTTGAACCAAACTCGTGGGTTATAGCTCACAAAAATACAAGGAGCTTCTCTATAGTCGATTATTTGCCTTACGACGTCGACTACTAACCTCCCTAGCCCTACCATGGCCTGACACCATCATTCATACACTGGAACCGCATAATAGGACAGTATGAATTTGCAGATTTAAAGAATTAAATTTAAATCAGAGTCTCTTTTAAGGACAATAAAAANGTCGATTATTTGCCTTACGACGTCGACTACTAACCTCCCTAGCCCTACCATGGCCTGACACCATCATTCATACACTGGAACCGCATAATAGGACAGTATGAATTTGCAGATTTAAAGAATTAAATTTAAATCAGAGTCTCTTTTAAGGACAATAAAAATAATTTAAAAGAAATAAACATTGAAAGTGAACTAATAATTTAAAACCAAATGATCAATTTTGAACAGAACTTGTTAGCAGACCCTCCCACTATGGTAGCCAAATTTTTTAAAATAGCACTGGTGAATGGTTTATTGGGTTCCGAAGATTGTTTATATTTATTTTCGTAGAACTACACACTGCTTGTCGAAAACATTTGCGAAACCCCATCTTGCGGCGGCGGCTCCCGATCGATCGATGGGAGATTTAATGATCCTTGGGTGTTGGTCGTGGTCGTTTTGTGCGGGCCCCCCGTTTTAGCAGCAACACACTTGGGAAGAAAAATAAACTCTCGGAGGTGATTATGTGCGTAAGTGGGAAGCCATATGGGCCAACAAGACCAGACCAGACCATCAGTACCCCACTTACAAATTAAATTGGTCACCTTCAAAGAAGCAAGCGGATCTTTCGAAACAACGCACCACTTGGCACCACTCCGAGACCCAAAGTGATTGATCGGAAATGTAGATCATCATTTTTCCATATTTCTAGCAATTTGGCATTTAAAGAAATCCGAGAATCTAGGACAAGCTGTTCTAATTGAATGGGAAAGTTTCTCGATGACTATATAAAGAGTGTTCGTTTTAAGATTGTCGTTTTTTCATTATTTGACCAAGATACTGATTTAATCCTCCATGACGTTGTTCTATGTAGTCATAAACTTTAAAATTAAAAATATCTACTTTTTAAAAATAAAAATTGATCTAAGATGGACCACCCCTGACCCCACCATCATATACCAGAGTGTGACATAATAAAAGGGATACACTCCATCACAATTTGACATCTCTGCAGATGTTGTGTTTGTCTGTCAATTTGGCACGTTAATTAAACGAATTTTGATAATGACATTAATTCTGCTCACATGTGTGCATAAATTCCGCATAATTTTGCAGATTAGCCGAAAATCAGCGTGAAAATTTGTGTGGTTTTCATCGTCACCGGGAAGGCCAATTGCATTTCTCTCTAATTGCATCACATAAATTTGCGGGAAACAAGTTCGCGCGCTTGGGGCTGCCTTGGACGACATAATGACACCCATCCAGACAGTCTGCGCTCGCTCTGTTGCAATTTGAGCCAGGAATTATGGTGTGCGGGTGTCGTGCAATTATTCCGCCCACCTCCCGACTCTCGGTCTGGGAATGGTGATGGTCAACGGCTCAATTTATTCGTCAAAATTCGCAAGTGCAGACGCTTCCATTTTATTATTATTAATATCATTATTGTTGTTATTATTTGGCAATAAAAGTGTGCACAAAATGCTTTGCCTCAAACCAAAGATAATATAACCGAGTTTAGAGAGCAAGGGGGTTAAGTACTTTTTTCAAATTGTGATATAAAATTATATTTCATACTTTTTGTCGAATCAAAAATTGTGTAATTAATAGTCCAATTAGAATAAAAAAACTTGCATTGATTTCAGGGAGAAAACACCCTCACAACATGTTTTCGTGATTTAGTCCGCAAATAGCTGGGTATTCATACTAATTCCATATTACTAATATTGAAGGGCATTCATTCGCTAAATGGCAAGAACGGTGGGTAAA